>UESW01003348.1:52936-86016 GCA_900491605.1 Calamus simplicifolius | reverse complement strand
CGACGCATAATCCTGTTTAGGGATGCATTTTTGGTGTCACTAAAAATATAATTTCTTGTAGTGGTAGTGGTGCGTGTCTGATGTTTTTATTGTCCATATACTCTTAGCAAGGATTTTGTTCCATAAGCTAGTGTTTGGACAAGACTAGCACATTGAGGGACCGACATGTATAGACATAAAGGACATATAAGGTTGGGGTTCATTTATTTAAAATATTCTAAATCTAGGGCTCTTGAAAAGACACACATGTTGATTATTGTGCATTGCACTGCTTGAGGTAACGTGACATGATATTGCACCCTATCAATTTATCACAACCAAGAAAATGATACTGAATGATAATCATCGTAAATACAATCCTCTTCACAAGCACCCATTTCCTAATTAAAGGCACCCATGCAAATCAACAAACCTAAAAGACAGGTTGCATTTCACCTGACATTAGAAAAAAAAAAAGTAGAATCTAATATTGCAGAAAGAGGAAAGAAAAGGTTAAAATGGATTATTTCTTAATTTTGTCATGAAAGATGAAGTTGATTAGGCTAGATTCTGTGAAGACCACATCTAGTGGCACTAATTCACATCCCCACGGCTCTAAACTAAGAAGTTCTCAACATGCCTCTTTACTTAAAACAATGGGAGAATTATTTTTTACAAAAGAAAAAGAAGTTGGAAGCCTTTAGACTGATTTCTAGTCGGTATGGCCCATGCCGGTTACGTGATTAAATGCATGCCGATTACGTTGAAACTGAAAGAAAGTCTCTTTGAAGTCAATACCTTTCCTTTTATTGAAACTGGAGAGAAAGTCTTTTTGAAGTCAATACCTTCCCTTTGAATAAAACCCTTTGTAACAAGACAAATTTTATACCTCTCTACATTGCCATTCAAGTCCTTCTTGGTTTTAAATATCCATTTCCAACCAATGGGTTTCTTTCCTTCAGGCAATGGAACGAGATCCCAAATGTCATTGTCTTTCATAGACTTTATCTCATCTTTCATAGCATTGATCTATTCTTAAGAGTTAGAACTTTCCATAGCTTGTCGGAAGTTGATAAGATCATCTTCTATCAAGTCAAAAATATCCGAAATTGCCTTTCTCTTTTCTCTCGTGGATCTCTTTAATGGAACTAGTTTTTGAGGCTATTGAGTTTGTTCTTGAGATTGTTCACTAGGAACAATTTCTTCAATCTGATCGGGAAGAGTTTCTGCATTGTTTTGAAGTTCTGAAATTACTTCTTGATCAATGATAGGAATTATAACCTGATCCTAATCATTGCTATAAGTAATGGTAGGAACCGAGGGTACCAGAATCGATTCCTCTTCAGAGATAGTCTCTAACCTGATAGCACCGTTTCCAACCAAATCAACCGACAACATAATAAGACTACTGCATCAATTTGTTTCAATATTCTTTATTTTCGATAATGGTAAAACAAGGTACAAATTTCATACTTTCTCAATTATATATTGTGTTTCGATATTACTGACATAAGGATTATGGGTAATGAATTCGTATTCGGTTTCTTCAAATTCTAACAATGGATGCCTTTCTATTCCAATATCATCAACTCTATTAAACTCATGCCACCAAATAAGACAAATAAGAATATATCTATTTGGTCAACAAAACATTGAGTATTTAAAAAGCAGATAACAGGAATACTCTTGTCTCGATAAGAAATGGCATCGATGTTTCACTATATCCCTGTCCTTGAGATGATTTTATGGGATCAATTGTGCTGGAATCACCACTTGCACGAGCAGCAGCAGTTGCTCGAGCTTCCCATGCTTGGAGACTTCCAAATTCAGGTGCAGGCAAACCCTTTACTCTTGCCAGCTGCAATGTCAGTTGCTTCAGCTGCTCCTGAAACTCATGCAAATTTTATCAGCATTTATGGAAGGTAATGCATATCTTAGGCTAATGATAGACAATAATAGAATAATATGAGACTTTTGGCATGATCATATGAGCCTTCTAGATCTCAGTCTCACAAGGAAAATCCTAGATGGAAGAAAGCAAACACCTCATTCTCCCAAAAATTCGGTTCACGCATCAAAGAAATGGAGAACTCAACAATTTGACATGTCTTCAACAATGTAGACAGAAAACATCAAAAAGTTCAACTGAACAATATAATTCCATTCATATTGTATGTGCATAAATTTTAAGAATAGATCACTCCATAGCTTACCAGAAATAATACATAGTTAGAATCAACAACTCCATTCTTTATGTTGAACAACATCATGAAGGACATCATCACTAGAACTAACATTCATGGATGTCAAATTTGTGGTGCCTTAACAAAGATAACATGATTTTGGCAGTCAACACTATATCAAAAAAGATGACTAATACTAGTAGAAAATTAGTTACAAAGGTGTCAGAAGAGTCAAAAGAAAAAAACTATATGGTAAGAAAACTTAGTGATAGAATTAGAAAGTTCAATTAATGTTTAAAATTAAAAAAGAGTGCTATAGAAAACTATTTAAATGTAGCAATATAGAGGCATACAAAAGCTGTAACATGGCTAAAATAGAAGTTAAAATGATAGTACCTAAGGTTAGATTTGAGGCATATGAAAAGTTATATCACCAGCTAAAAACCAAAGGTGGAGAGCATGATATACATAAAATTACAAAATTAAAAAAAAAACTAAAAATTTGATTCAAATTAAATGCATTAAAAATGAAGATCCAAAAGTTTTAATTAAAGAGGACAAAATAAAAAAAGAAACTATTTTAATAAATTATTAAATAAAAAATATGGAGATAATTTAGAATAATTAGTTTTACTAAGAATAGAGATATCATATATACTGATAGAATTAGGATATCTAGATTAAAGAGGCTATGAAAAAGATGAAAATAAGAAGAGCAATGAAATTCAACAAAATTTTCATCAAGATTTGAAAATGTTAAATGATATAGGAGTACCTTTGGTGATAATTTTTGAATAATATCTTAAAAATTAAAAAGATACCTAATGAATGAAAGCAGATCACTGTAGTCCCAATTTAGAACAGTAAAAATAACATTCAAATTTGTTTTAATTATTATGGTATTAAACTTACAAGTCATACAATAAAACTTTAAGAGAGGATAATTGAGCATAGATTAGAATGTAATGAAAAAATATTATATAATCAATTTAGTTTTACATCAAGAAGGCTGACTATAGAAGCTTTTTTTCTTTTTAGAAGGTTATTAGAGAAATATAAAGAAAAGAAATAAGATCTTCATTATTTTTATTAAATTATAGAAAGCATATGATAGAGTTTCTAGAAAAATCTTATGATGGGTGTTAGATAAGAAAAAGCATTTTTATATATATTACCGTAATAGAAGACAAGTATGATGGAGCAGTTACTAGTATAAAAATGACTAATAATGTACCATTTAATTTTAAATCATAATAGGTTTACACTTGGGATATTGTTCTTAATTTATATATTTTATGTTATGTTAGTTACAGATAAGCTTACTAGATATATTCAAGATGATATTCCATAATACATATTATCTACAAATGATATATTAATAGTAAATAAAACTAATGTAATGGTTAATCATAAGTTGAAATTATAGAGAAATGCATTACAATTTAAAAATTTTAAGTTAAGTATAACAAAGAAAATAATGCACGAAATACAATTTTAGTATAATTAACAATAAAGATAAATATAAAGTAAATTCTAAAATTTTTAAAAGCAATTATTTTTTATATTTAGGATCAATTATTTATAAAAGAGAAGAGATTGAGATTTTAGATAAAATAAAAAAATGCAACAAAAATATTATATAATAAAATAACTATCATATTAAAGAAGATATTTTATAAAACAAATATAAGATTGACGATGCTTTATAAGGCAGAATATTGGGCAGCTAAAAAATTGCTTGTACACGAGATGAATGTAGCTGAATTAAGAATTTTGAAATGAATATGAGATAATAAAGATAGAATAAGAAATAAAATTATTTATAAAAAGATGAAGCTGGCATCAATTGAGGACAAATTGAGAGGACTACTTAAATGGTTTAGACATTTACAATATAGGCTTAGAGATGCACCAATTTGAAGAGATTAGATACATGCAAAAGGAAAAAGGAAATAGTGGCCGATCAAAATTATATGAAAGTAACAAAAAAAAATTTAATTCATCGCATCTTATAAAAAAATTATAACTCTAAATCTTATATAATGAAGAAAAAAAATTTATATAATCGATTCTGACTAGTTTGAGGTTAAGGCTTGTTATTGTTGTTATTTTTATAAGTGTTAGATTAAATAGTCATACCCAAGATTATTATAAATTATTAATATATGAACTTCTCAAGTTGGCGATATGACTAACAGGTGCATCATCAGAACTTTGGCCTAACCTATATGCTTGGCTCGTAATTATTGTTATCTATCCATATCATGTTTGGTTATTCATGCTGTTATGATAACATAGTGTATGCTCCTGACCAGTTTCTTTAGTTTGTAATAATCAAAGGAGAGTGACATAGCTGAGCAGATCTAGTTTTCATCTCCCTCTCTCTCTCTCTCACACACACAGACATATTCACATCTTTCCAAGCTTTACAAGCTTAGATGATAATTAAAATATGCACTTATCACTGTCCAAAGATATTATAATTTAAAATATGTATTGCATGAAATGGCAAAGAAAATAAATATGATTATTTTGTGTGAACAAAACAAGAGAAATATGCTCAAATATCAGGTTTTAGAAGATTCAGAATTTTAGATCAACCTTCTAAGTCTCATTTGTACATGATTGTAGATATACTCGTATTACTATTGTTGCAATGTTATGTGAATATAATTTAAATGATAATATTATTTGATTATGAATTTTAGTAGGCTTCGATACTTTTAAGGTTCGTTCTAAGAGTATGCGGTTGCACCCTGGGCTGGGTGCCAAATTGGGAGCATGACAAATATGTTGAGCAAATGATCTTGGAAAGTTAGGTAGCTGTGATAAGAGAGGCCAGGCATTGGCTAGTTTTTTGGGCCCTATCCTCATTTCTCAACCAATCTTACTCTTGAAAGGAAAAGTCTTTGTACACTGCCTTCGATGCAGCAAAAAAATCCTACGTAGGTTGCACCTTTACTCCTTATTGGTCCACATGGATCCTACATAGCTTGACTTGATGGGACGGGATAACAGGAATACGATCTTAAGTTTTGAGCGTGATGTGCATTAATACTCGTTCAACCTTTTTTTAAAATTTATGTACAGACCAAAATGCCCTTTTTCCTCACCCTACTTCTACCTGCCATCTTGGTTGAATTTTGTTGATAGAAAACTCTTTCTAATTCTAAAACATTCTTCCTAGAACTTCTGACTAAATATTTTATGTTCCAAAACCTGCTCTAGCTTTTGGGTATAAAGAATCAGTCCAAGGTTGAATCAAGATTCTTTCTCGCTCTAAATATGCTCTAAGAATCCTGTCTAAGGATTCAACAGTTTTCGAATGGTAATATAAGATTCTTTCTAGCTTTGAAAAAGTGTTCTGAAAAGTGTTATGAGTTTCGGATATAAGGAAATAGTTTTGGTCCGAGGTTCGAATAAGCTATCGAAGACTTCTTCAATAACTTTAGAAGAAAATATTGATTTGCTGTTGCTGCTGTTGCCTCTATTTTAGCTGGTAACGATGATTATTTGGGGAGCATGATTGTTGATGCTATGGATAAAGTTCGTCCTAATGGTGTTCTTTGTATCGAGTCTTCTTCATCATTTGAGACTAGTGTCGATGTTGAAGAAGGAATGAAGGTTTGTTGCTGTTTCCAAGACTTCAAACTACCCTACTCATTGTTTCCTTTATATTTTGAAATCTGTGCATTATGCAACATATTGACTTTGTTATGTGTTTTTGAAACCATCATTGCAGATTGACCAAGGTTTTATCTCCCCACAATTTGTCACAAATCCTGAGAAGTTACTAGTTGAATTTGAGAATGCCAAAGTTCTAGTGACTGATCAGAAGAGTTCAACAATTAAAGAAATAATTTGTTGGAGAAAGCAATGCGCGCAAGTGAGAGATCCTCTTCTCATTATTGCTGAAGATGTAATTGGTGAGGCTTTGGCAACTCTTGTTGTGAATGAGCTGCAGGGTATTCTCAATGTTGGTGCAATTAAAGCTCCTGGTTTTGGCAAAAGGCGTAAGGCTCTTCTTCAAGATATTGCCATTGTGACAGGTAACATTTGGATGCTCTGTTATTAATTTCTACTTTTAAGTGCTACTTCTGCCATTGCTAACTTACCATGATGGTCTTCACAGATTAAATAGTTTACATCAATCCTGATTCAGATTTAATTCTGTATTCTGACTGAGTTTGGTTGCAAAGAGCATGTCAATGAAGATCATCATGTTCCTGTTTTAATTGGTATTGACTGATTATTGCTGGTGGTTTTACTCATCTAATATATCCTTCTTTGATGGGATAGCAGTTCTCATTTAAGCCTTTTTTATTATCTTATTCTTGTTTTTCAAATTTTTCTCTCTCTCTCTCTCTCTCTGCCCCCCTTCACTCACTCCCCCTTCCCCATCTCTCTCCATGGCACTTGGTGTATTATGAGATTATAAGCCTTGTGAAGTTTCAAGGCATTTTGTCGTTGTTTACTTAGAAGGTTCTCTTCAGTCATTTAGCTACTTGGCTTAGTATACATGCTGATAGGCCTGCAAATCATTCTCGTTGAGGTTGTGGACTCACAATTAGGTTAAAATGGTTAGGTCCAACTAACTCCAATTGTTTATTCAAATTTGATTTCTTCTCTACTTGTCAGTTAAGATGATTTTTTAAATAAAAACAGGCGAGCTCTATGCCTGAGTATTAAGTTATTTAGGACTTAAGGTGGGACTGAAAATCTTCTTCACATCTTTTTGCAAGAATAATATATATAGCTGGCAAAATGTGTTAATTGTTGTTATTGATGCATGTTTTCATTGTGACTTAGCTTGATGTTTGAGCCAAGCCTGTTAAGAATGCCAATTTTGCTTAATTTTTCATTAGTTCACAGAGTCAAGAACTTAGCTAGAGGGGCCAATTCAAATTTTACTTTTTTGGGGGAAGGTTCAACTCTTTCTTAATTATAGTCATCCAGAGTGATGCCAGAGCGCGCTCTATCTATATCTACAGTTTCCTATTCAACTCTTTCCTGAAAACTATGGAGAATTTTCTTCATATCATTCACTCATGTATTTCTGTTCCTTTACATTATAGTCAAAAGATCTTGAACCATTAGTTATAGAAAATGCTTTATTATGTGTGAAGGGGAAGGATTCAACAGGACTAACTCTCTAGTAGAATCTATTTTTATCAGCGTGCATGCATATTTACAGCTATGCATGCCTAGAAACTCCTGATTTTATGCTCTTTAACATGTTGGACACAACTATTTCATGGCACTCTTTGACTATAGGGCATCAAATTTGAGTGATCACATCCAGTTGGAAGTTGTCAAGTGTTACATAAGAGCTTTTAAACATTTAATCAATTTCGTGAAATAAAGGAACAGTACGCCAGGCACAATAATTATGCACATAAATGATTACATAATTTATCATAGGCATATAAGAGACAGGTGTTTCCTGTATCCAATTTTCAAAAGGCTCGTCTGTTGGATTCTTTTGGATGTTTTGAGTGCCTAAGTAGCATTGATGATATTGTGTTGTCTTGTAAGATAACCTGTAAAGTATGGTGTATTAGACTTAAAGAAGATACTATTGTACTATGATTTATGAAGTGATTAGATCATCCTTCAACTTATACCCAGTGCACCTTCAACTGAGAGACCTGATATTTCAATCATGCTTCTATAAAACCCTGATTTGTATTATTCCATTCATATTGCAAGTATTTGTATTCATTAATCATCTGTCTTGTTATCTTCCCTTTTCCTGTCCTTTATTTCATCACTTGCCTATTCAGGAGCTGAAGTTCAAGCCAAAGATCTTGGATTATTGGTAGAAAGTGCATCAGTGGAGCAGCTTGGAATGGCAAGGAAGGTTATTATTTTCTCAGAACTCTGCCACCATAATTGCACATGCAGCAACCAAGGATGAGATACAAGCAAAAAATATGCAGAAAAAGGAGCTTGCAGAGACAGATTCTGTTCACGATTCTAAGAAGCTAGCAGGGAGGATTGCAAAGCTCTCTGGTGGCATGGCAGTTATAAAGGTCGGTGCTGCAACAGAGACGGAGCTTGAAGACTGAAACAAAGAATTGAGGATGCCAAGAATGCTACTTTTGCTGCTACAGAGGAAGGAATTGTTCCTGGAGGTGGTGCTGCCTAAGTTCACCTCTCTACCTGTATTCCTGCTATAAAGGAAAAGATTGAAGATGCAGATGAGCGCCTTGGTGCTGACAAAAGTAAATCTAACAATAGATGTATATATAAAGTTGTTTCATGAGGAATTCATCAGCTAGAAGTTTAGTCATTGTGGGCTCCATTAGCTAAACTGCAAACAAAAATTATTAGACTAATACTTGCTGTTTTAACTGGACAGAGATACTGGTGGCACATAATGCAGGTGTGGAAGATGAAGTGGTGGTGGAGAAGATTAAGGACAGTGAGTGGGAGGTTGGCTACAATGCAATGATTGATAGGTATAAGAATCTGTTAGAAGCTGGTGACAAAATGTGCACTGCTTAATGCTGCATCAGTTGCTGGAATGGTCTTAACAACATAGGACATTGTTGTGGAGAGGCCAAAACCAAAGGCATCAGTAGCTGCACAATTTGAAGGTCTCGCCATCTAAGCACTCTGCCCTATTTGGTCTTCCAGAATTAGGTTAGATAACTCAGAAATCACAGATTTGAGGATGGAGTGCAACTTGAGAAGGGACAATGTTGTAATAGCATTGATTATTTTGTAGTGCTGTCCCTTCATCGAGATTTTACTTTTTCCTTAACTCTTACATTCTATTAAAATTTTGAATGAAACACAGGATTGTCTGGTGCAGTCTTCTAGATATTATATGTTATTGATGAAGTTTTGAGGATTTGTTGCTATTTTACTTCAATATTCAATCCATGAATTATTGTGAAAAATTGAAGGTGCTGCCTCATCTATTTTCATTGTTTGGATGTGGATTTGAACATGAGGGAAAATTATGCATGATGAACATCAAAATTTTTAAAGTAGTGATTTTGTTATTCCTTTTTTCTGTTGTGGGTCAATTATCCAGCTGGCTGGCAGCTCTAATTTAGAACAACAATCATAATAAAGGAATGCGCAAAAGCAAAGCTTCAGGAAACATGCCATTTTTCATTTATGGCCTATGTTCAATAACATAGAAAATGGTTTTGTTGTGAAAATTTTGATGGTCCAATCAAGTAAATCAAAAGGTTATAATGAAACACAAAATAATATATATGCAGAGAAATAAATCAATGAAACTATTGAAAAAGAATGAGCCACAATGTTGTTATTGTATAATTAGTTAAGACAGATGGTTGCTTAGACAAAGCAAAAAAGAAAACAAAGTTGACCCGATCTTAGCTGGTTGCTCAATCAAATATATATGGAATTTCCAGAGTCCTCTTGGGAAGACATGTATGACAATGAGAAAATCCTCCACTGACGTGTTTTCAAACTGATCAGTTAGGTTATTCTATATCGATGAACAGTTAAATCTTGACAGCCAGAGTACCAACCGTCTGCTAGCATCCACTTGCTGAGATACAAAATCTTTTCAACTTCCCTAGCATGGAGAAAAAAAACTGTTAGTCATAATTAATTGCAAACTATTATTATCATGATAACGCTATATGAAAGATTAATGGTCATAATTTTCACCTGAACCACAAACAGTTCTGCAAACCAAAACACCAAAACACCAACTTGAAAAAGAAAGGATGAGGATGCTTACTGCTTCTATAACAGAGAACTTATGATGTGGAAGTACCACAAATTCTGGAAAGAGAGGCATGTACACATGGGAAAATTCTTTAGACAGAGAGACCTGGATAGGATATATCTCCAGCATAGCACGAATGTGGTTATTATAAGTTTGCCCACATAGCACACCATTAAAACATTACCAGCAAATGTAAATTGCAACAACAGGGATGGTCTCATCCTAGCCACCCAAACTATACAACACTACATGCTTGGACGAGGCAGCAAAAATAACTCAAAAGAAATCATCAAAGGAAAACCTGCATTAGCTGTCGAAGATCCACCCATATGCACAGCATGTTTAAATTTCAAATAGTGAGAACCTGTATGGCTTGCTATGTGGGTATGTATATATACCTTATTTTTGTGTGTCTGGATGCTAAGGTGAGAGCTAATGAATATTTTGTCTCTAACATGCAATAATCTGTTATTCTAGATTCATTCCAGCTGGGCACACTGAGAAATTTTTTCTATGATATTGATGTACACTTTTTTTTTCATTGTAACAAGTTGGAAATATGAACCAAATAGCGTTCTAAGAAACCATAAAGTGTTAAAAAAAAAAAAAAAACTGAAGAGAATTTTGCCTGTAAAATCAATGCTTGTCATTTGTTCAGGGCTAAAGTTGGTAATATGGCTGTGGCTGCACCCTCAAGGACAAGAGATTCCTTATCCACAAAACATTTTGTTGTAAACATCACACTGCCGATAGAGCAAAATGGATATGTTAAAATAAGGGAAACCTGTGCTGCTCACAAAAGGAGAGAGATGGTATCACTAACATGAATCTTTTCTTGTTTTCTCTAATATGTGTTGCTTCTACTTCAGCGGCAGCCTCATCTCCAATGTAGACAGGCGATTTAAACTTCAAAGTCTGAGCAACGTATACTACTCCAGGCTCTACATATTCAGGGCAAAAACGAAAAATAAATGATACATTGGTGGTTCCAGTAATGGCTAATGAACATATGTGTGAACAAGCACTGACATCTAGAGAAAAAACCTGGTTCTAATCTAAAATGACAGCAACAAAAAGAACAGACACCATTGATGTTTGTACAAAATAATCTACTGGCAATTATTGTAACGATGACAATAACAACAACGGCCAGGCTAAATGCAGATAATTGAAAAAGGAATCCAAAGAATAGAGCTTTGAAATCTAAGAAATTGTATGCATGCCCTCAAAAGTAATGCCTTAAGGCAAGACCTAGCACACTGTCAAAACTATGGACAAAAGAAACAGAAATGATCAATCTTGAGATTATTGGTCGATCATAATAAGTGTGGCACAATATACTGCCATAATGAAGTATGTCTTGCTCTCACTTGAATTTCTAAACCCATGACTGTTGGTAGCTCCCTTTAACAGTGCTGTAGGTACAAGAAACCCATGCCTACTTAAGGATCTAGAATGTAATATGTAACACTAAGAACCAAATTTTTAGAGGGCAAAAACCCCTTTCATAATGTCCTGGGGACAAAATACAATCTCTGCCATTGTTGTAGGGCATATCAGACAATTCTATTAAAAGAACATCTAGATTTCCTGAACATCCAAAGCATGCTACCGAAAGGCTGAATTGTACCATAGTCTCCAAAAATTCAGGCAAATGAAGGTCCACTGACATTCATTATTCCTTTAAGACCATGCAATGATAAATGGCTGGACTCGAATACTTTTAGGTAGTGTTTGATATGGAGGATAAGGAAGGATATCCAGGGGATATCCCTCCTTATTCCCAAATGCTATAGCTAGAAGGGATAGGTCTGAAAAAATTTAACCAGAGGGGATAACCCATGGTTAACCATGGGTTTCCCTTGAACTTATTCCCTAGGGAACCCAAGAACAACTAATGTTATCCCTTGATGGCAGACTTGTAATTTTAAAAAAATGCTTATTCCCTCAGCTATCCCCTGGATAAATGTATCCCGTACATTTATCCAGGGATAGCTTTTGGGCTATCAAACACTACCTTAGGATACATTGGTAGTGTTTGGTTTCCCTACAGCCTTGCAGCAAAAGAATCCTTCTAGTTTCATGCATTAGTTTTCTTAGATATACCAGTGCCGTAAAATGTTTCTTACAATAATTAATTCAAGAGCCTGGTTGCAACCATCCTAATATTTTCTGAGGAGAACTATCTTATTCTACTTGACTACGATACCAACCAGTTTAGGTCAGCTGACTAGTATTGCTTCCAATGTCACTGAAAGGACTGCCAGGAACTGACAATTAAAAATGGCAATTGCTGAACTCTAGCAAAAGTTCGTTTCTTCATCTCTTTTGAATTCTAATGATAGAACAATAGTGAAAATTCCGCTAAGCCACCTTACTACCAATAGGGTCTGTAGAAGTGATATGTATTTATGATGTAATAGGAGCAAAACTACAACTTAATGTGATGGTGCTGATATGGGAGATTGCCTTATGTCACAGCTAGCAGCTTACTCGTTCGACTTTCAACTGATTGACGAAATTCCTCAAAGAATTTCTGGTAAAAAACAGGCTTTCCAACAAACGGGGAGAGAGAGAGCAAGAGCAACATACAAAATGGGAGGCGATGATTGACGGGAAAAGCGATGCCACGAGCATGCCGTGGACGACTCTGCCGCCCTCGAACCCAGCGACCGTCCGGGCGAAATTTGCGTCAAGATGAATGGGGTTACGGTCGCCGCTCGCCTCCGAGTACCCCACCACGTCCGACTCGGAGAATCGCTTCGATTTCTTAAGTACGTCGCCAACTTTGAGGAGGAGAGTCGGTTTTGGATTGGCAGAGGACGAGGATGAAGAACGGAAAGAGACGGCGAGCAAAGTAGGAGGGCGACATAGGATTCGTTTGAGAAAAGTGAGTCGCATCACCATCGTCGGGAAAAGAACCGATCAGCCCGGCGGCGATTGACAAAAAAAAAAAAAAAAACGAATGGTGTTCGGAGAGAGCGGTTCCGATGGGATCAGTAGCGCTCCGAGGAGGCCTGGCAGAGGGCAACCGGGCCAGGTCTGGAGCAGCGCACCTGGCTAGGTTTCAGTGTGGTTCTCAGTTGCCGGTTTGCGCACAATTTTGTCCGGACCAGCGGTAGAACTAGGTGCCCCTTTGGTTCAATGTTAGTATTGGATTAAAATAGAAATTAAATGTTAGAGTGCAAGGAGAGAAGAGATAGGACAACAAATCTTGAGCAAGAGTTTAAATTTCTAATCCATCTTCAAAGATGATTTTTATTTCAGTTGGAATTGGAATTGGATTCCGATTTGACCGAAACTCAGAATCACTATTCTCAGTACCCATCCTAAAGTTCCATTCTCACAAACCAAATAGCCCTAGATTTGGTATAGGGTATAACAAGTTGGTGACCAAGCCAACTAGCTATATTCAAGCCCATGCTTTTGCCCAGCTGAAAACTAGCTTTGATAATTAAGTTGTAGGGCAATGAACATATTCCTTCATGTAAATTAATGACATTCTTCCATGTGAATGACATTCTTTTACATGGCCTCCAGCGAGCACCGAGCTCGAGTCTCCCATGACAAGTATATATATTCCTGCGATTCATGATGTTTAGGTCTCTAGTGCCCAATCCATCTTCTTCTTTGGTTTTGCATGCTTGTTTCCAATTTACCAAGCTTTAGAGGCCAATAGTTGATTCATTCCTTAATTATAAGGGGACCTTTTATTTCCATCGATCTCCTTGATCAGCTTGGTTAATAATTCATACAAACCCATACAATATCAATAAAGTGCCATGAGAATTGTATTTGATTAGTGTTACGCTACTATGATAAAAGAAATTTGGTTTACTAATTCATATTTATAAAGTAATGTGTTTTTCAATAATTTCAAATGGTTCGATAATTTACAAAAACAAAATTTAGAAAGAACGAAAAAAAAAGGCTCGGGAAGAGAAGACAAGGAGATTAGATGCCGGGTAGTTACAACAAGGAGTGTTTAAGAAGTGATGACGCCAAATCACCGGCCTCGAGTGTGCGGTCGCCTCCTCCAGCGAGCTCTTCGTGCCTGCAAGCAAGTCCCGGGGGCCAAAGATTCCAGCGGGGACCCTCCGACGCTCAAGTCAGTGGTCTGTGCATCAGCCGTGAGCTTGAGGAAGCTCGAAAGAGAAGAGAGAGATGACTCCGAGAGAAAGATCTCTCGTTGTCAGCGTTTAGGGGTATCATGAGCGTGTTACCTGATCGGGAGTCCCTCTTACCCATCTTATAGGCGCTTAAGAGTTTGTCTGGCTTGAGTGGTTGAGGCCTTGTAATGATGACCTTGATGGGTGAAGTGTCAAAGCTGATGTCTGTGAGGCATGGGGTTCAACCACTTTGTCAGAGAATTTAAGGTGATGGCAGCAATGACAGAGCTTGCTTCATTCTTGATATGTTAGGGTTGCAGGTCAAGTCCCATCAAGGTCGGTGGCTGCAGCTGGTTGGTGGGTCCTGTTCCACCAAAGAAGGGAAAGCAGGGGCCGTCCTCCCCAGCCGGGAGGTGCCGGGGACGCCTGGCTTGGACAGGCCGGGGCTGGCCGGAAGGCGCCGGGGCCGCTTGGCTTGGACAGACCGAGGCCGGCTGGAAGGTGCCGGAGCCGGCTAGATTAGACAGGCCGAGGCCGATATGAAGATGTCGGAGCCGGCTGGGAGATGCCGGGGCCGCCTGGTTTGGACAGGCCGGGACCGGCTGGAAGGTGCCGGGGCCGCCTGGCTTGGACAGGCCGGGGCTGGCTGGTAGATGCCAGGGCCGCCTGACTAGGACAGGCCGGGCCGATTGGAAGGTGCCGGGGCCGCCTGGCTAGGTGCCGGGGCCGACTGGCTTGGACAGGCCGAGACCGGCTGGAAGGTGTCGGGGCCGCTTGGCTAGGTGCCAGGGCCGACTGGCTTGGACAGGCCGGGGCTGACTGGAAGATGCCGGGGCCACCTGGCTTGGACAGGCTGGGGCTGACTGGAAGGTGCTGGGGCCGCCTGGCTAGGTGCCGGGGCCGACTGGAAGATGCCGGGGCCGCCTGGCTTGGACAGGCCGGGCCGACTGGAAGGTGCCGGGGCTGCCTGGCTAGGTACCGAGGCCGGCTGGCTTGGACAGGAAGGGGCCGACTGGAAGATGTCGGGGCCAGCCTTGGAGCCGTCGGCCTTGGAGCCATCGGTCTTGGAGCCGTCGGCCTTGGAACTCTCGGCCTTGGAGCTCTCGGCCTTGGGGTCATCGGTCTTGGAGCCGTCGGCCTTGGAGCCGTCGGCCTTGGAGCTGTCGGCCTTGGAGCTGTCGGCCATGGAGCTCTTGGGTGCGCGTGGCTTTAAGGCCATAAATGCTACTGTAGCCGAAGGGCCTTTTGAAGGCCAAAGGGGGGCTCCGTCGGTTTCCTTCCTTCACGGTTCTCTAACGGCGTTGGATCAGCCACATCAGATGCCCCCTCGCCCCTGAGACGAAGCGGGCCTACCCCAGTAAGGCGAAAGGGGCGTTACCTCTCAAGTGGCTGATCCTCGCCTGATGCAGGCTTCATGCCTGGCTGGTGCAGGGCTTTAGGTGCTGACGGGTGTCGGGCTTCACGCCTGGCTGGTGCAGGGCTTCATGCCTGGCTGGTGCAGGGCTTTAGGTGCCGACGGGTGTCGGGCTTCATGCCTAGCTGGTGCAGGGCTTTGTACCTGGCTGGTGCAGGGCTTCATGTGCCGACGGGTGTCGGGCTTCATGCCTGGATGGTGCAGGGCTTCATGTGCCGACGGGTGTCGGGCATCATGCCTGGCTGGTGTAGGGCTTCATGTACCGATTGGTGATGGGCTTTAGGTGCCGACGGGTGTCGGGCTTCATGCCTAGCTAGTGCAAGGCTTCATGTGCCGACGGGTGTCGGGCTTCATGTGCCGACGGGTGTCGTGCTTCATGCCTGGCTGGTGCAGGGCCTCATGTGCCGACTGGTGTCGGGCTTCACACCTGGCTGGTGCAGGGCTTCAGGTGCCGACGGGTGTCGGGCTTCATGCCTGGCTGGTGCAGGGCTTCATGTGCCGACGGGTGTCGGGCTTTAGGTGCCGACGGGTGTTGGGCTTCATGCCTGGTTGGTGCAGGGCTTCATGTGCCGACGGGTGTCGGGCTTCATGCCTGGCTGGTGCAGGGCTTCATGCCTGGCTGGTGCAGGGCTTTAGGTGCCGACGGGTGTCGGGCTTCATGCCTGGCTGGTGCAGGGCTTTAGGTGACGACGGGTGTCGGGCTTCATGCCTGGCTGGTGCAGGGCTTCATGCTTGGCTGGTGCAGGGCTTCATGTGCCGACGAGTGTCGGGCTTCATGCCTGGCTGGTGCAGGGCTTCATGTGTCGATGGGTGTCGGTCTTTACGCCTGGCTGGTGCAGGGCTTTAGGTGCCGATGGGTGTCGGGCTTCAAGCCTGGCTGGTGCAGGGCTTTAGGTGCCGACGGGTGTCGGGCTTCATGCCTGGCTGGTGCAGGGCTTCATGTGCCGATGGGTGTCGGGCTTCATGCCTGGCTGGTGCAGGGCTTCATGTGCCGACGGGTGTCGGGCTTTAGGCCTGGCTGGTGCAGGGCTTTAGGTGCCGACGGGTGTCGGGCTTCATGCCTGGCTGGTGCAGGGCTTTGTGCCTGGCTGGTGCAAGGCTTCATGTGCCGACGGGTGTCGGACTTTATGCCTGGCTGGTGCAGGGCTTTGTGCCTGGCTGGCCCAGGGCTTTGGTGCCGGCGCTTGGGGCTGGCCAGGGCCATCCCTACTGGACCTGGGCTTTTGTTGCTAAGAGCCAGTGGTACACCGCTCTGCCAGTGGTACACTGGCTTCATGCCTGGCTGGCCAGGGCTTTGGTGCCGGCGCTTGGGGCCGGCCGGGGCCGTCCCTGCTGGACCCGGGCTTTTGTTGTTGAGAGCCGGTGGTACACCACTCTGCCAGTGGTACACTGGGCTTCATGCCTGGCTGGCCCAGGGCTTTGGTGCCGGCACTTGGGGCCGGCCAGGGCCGTCCCTGCTGGACCCAGGGTTTTGTTGCTGAGAGCCGATGGTACACCGCTCTGCCAGTGGTACACTGGGCTTCATGCCTAGCTGGCCCAGGGCTTTGGTGCCGGTGCTTGGGACCGGCCGGGGCCATCCCTGCTGGACCCGGGCTTTTGTTGCTGAGAGCCGGTGGTATACCGCTCTGCCAGTGGTACACTGGGCTTCATGCCTGGCTGGCCCAGGGCTTTGGTGCCGGCGCTTGGGGCCGGTCGGGCCGTCCTGCTGGACATGGGCTTTTGTTGCTGAGAGCCGATGGTATACCGCTCTGCCAGTGGTACACTGGGCTTCATGCCTGGCTGGCCCAGGGCTTTGGTGCCGGTGCTTGGGGCCGGCCGGGGCCGTCCCTTCTGGACCCGGGCTTTTGTGCGCCAAAGCGAGGTTGGCCTTGGATGTTGATGCAAGGTAGATCTTTCCTGCATGACATTTTTAAGTATTAATGAAAGAAAATTATCTTAAGTGCAATGTACTTAGCTCTTGTAGCACCCATGTTTTTTCTTTTGTGGATTTGAGCACTTCCGTCCGCTGGTGACCTGCCCCCCAGGGAGTCATGTTAGTCGGATTGGAAGTGTTGTTGCCCTTACTTGGGTCTTCTCTCGCATTGGAGGCCAGGACGAGATGCCTGTGGCCGGGAAGAAGCTGGAAACCGGGATAAAGCTGGAGTCCGTTGAGGAAAGCCTCGACAGTTAGTGGTCATTGAAGATGAATGGCTGGGAGAGTCCATCGAGGGCATTGCTGAGAGGCTTGGGGTGCTGCTGAGTGGCCCCCGAGCACTGCTTCTGCAGTTCATGAACTGCTACTTTCAAAGCTTGATCATGCCGATTGAGGATGGCCAGCTGGTTAATCAGAGCAGCTGAAGTTGGTGGTGAAGGAGCAGAGAGGGTGGCCTTTTGCTGCCTAGTGCGATGTGGATGCCCCCCAGCACGATTGGTAAGAACCTCTGGCATGCGCATCACCACCATAGCAATCTTAGAGGGGACGGAGGCTTATAGCTCAGGGAGACAGAGCTTTCCTTCCTTCAGCGCGTCCCCCCTACCTGGCGCGCCAATCTGATGATGCCAAATCACCGGCCTCGAGCGTGCGGTCGCCTCCTCCAGCGAGCTCCTCGCGCTTGCAAGCAAGTCCCGGGGGCCGAAGATTCCGACGAGGACCCTCCGACGCTCAAGTCAGTGGTCTGTGCATCAGCCGTGAGCTTGAGGAAGCTCGAAAGAGAAAGAGAGAGATGGCTCCAAGAGAAAGATTTCTCGTTGTCAGCGTTTAGGGGTGTCATGAGCATGTTACTTGGTCGGGAGTCCCTCTTACCCATCTTATAGGCGCTTAATAGTTTGTCTGGCTTGAGTGGTTGAGGCCTTGTAATGATGACCTTGATGGGTGAAGTGTCAGAGCTGATGTCTGTGAGGCATGGGGTTCAACCACTTTGTCAGAGCATTTAAGGTGATAGAAGCAATGGCAGAGCTTGCTTCATTCTTTGATATGTTAGGGCTGCAGGTCAAGTCCCATCAAGGTCGGTGGTTGCAGCTGGTTGGTGGGTCCTGTTCCACCGAAGAAGGGAAAGCAGGGGCCGTCCTCCCCGGCCGGGAGGTGCCTGGGCCGCCTAGCTTGGACAGGCCGAGGCCGGCCGGAAGGCGCCGGGGCCGCTTGGCTTGGACAGACCGGGGCCAGCTGGAAGGTGCCGGGGCCGGCTGGAAGGTGTCGGGGCCGCCTGGCTAGGTGCCGGGGCCAGCTGGCTTGGACAGGCTCGGGCCGGCTAGGAGATGCAGGGGCCGCCTGGCTTGGACAAGCCGGGACCGGCTGGAAGGTGCCGGGGCCGCCTGGCTTGGACAGGTCGGGGCCGGCTGGAAGATGCCGGGGCCGCTTGGCTAGGACAGGCCAGGGCCGACTGGAAGGTGTCGGGGCCGCCTGGCTAGGTGTCGGGGCCGGCTGGCTTGGATAGGCCGGGACCGGCTGGAAGGTGCTGGGGCTGCCTGGCTAGGTGCCGGGGCCGGCTGGCTTGGACAGGCCGAGGCCGACTGGAAGATGTCGGGGCCGCCTGGCTTGGACAGGCCGGGGCCGACTGGAAGATGCCGGGGCTGCCTGGCTTGGACAGGCCAGGGCCGACTGGAAGGTGTCGGGGCCGCCTGGCTAGGTGTCGGGGCCGGCTGGCTTGGATAGGCTGGGGCCGACTGGAAGATGTCGGGGCCGCCTGGCTTGGACAGACCGGGGCCGCCTGGCTAGGTGCCGGGGCCGCCTGGCTTGGACAGGCCGGGGACGACTGGAAGATGCCGGGGCTGGCCTTGGAGCCGTCGGCCTTGGAGCTGTCGACCATGGAGTTGTCAGCCATAGAGCAGTCGGCCTTGGAGCTCTCGGCCTTGGGGCCGTCTGTCTTGGAGCCGTCGGTCTTGGAGCCGTCGGCTTTGGAGCTCTCGGCCTTGAAGCCGTCGGCCTTGGAGCTCTCAGCCTTGGGGCCATCGGTCTTAGAGCCATCGGTCTTGGAGCCGTCGGCCTTTGAGCTCTCGGCCTTGGGGCCGTCAGTCTTGGAGCCGTCGGCCATGGAGCTGTCGGCCTTGGAGCTGTCGGCCATGGAGCTGTCGGCCTTGGAGCTGTCATGGAACTCTTGGGTGCGCGTGGCTTTAAGGCCATAAACGCTACTGTGGCCGAAGGGCCTTTTGGAGGCCAAAGGGGGGCTCCGTCGGTTTCCTTCCTTCACGGTTCTGTAACAGCGTGGATCAGCCACATCAAGAAGAGATAAAAGGCATCACCATTTAGCTAGCAATTCTTTCTGTTTGAACAGAAATTATGCTCTTATTGGCATGTATAATCCAATAAATATAGAATTATTTGATTAATATGAAAACTTCTGATAGAGCCTAAAATTTATGCTCTTTTTGCCCCCTGCCTTCCAAAAAAAAAAATCTACTCCTTTTTAAAAGTGGGTTCTTCTGAGCTTGTTTACCCATGTTGAATTAGTAGTTCAAACAAAGTTTGTCACCGAGCACTTGTTTTATTATAATTGACATTGCAGGATACAGTTTGAATTAGTAGTTCAAACAAAGTTTGTCATCGAGCACTTTTCATAATTTTCTTATAGTGTGAAAAATATTATGGTCAGCAAAGTCATATCAAACCTTGCAAGAGCCAATGAATTTTTGAATAGAGAATTCAATTTGAATGAAGTTGTTTAGAGATCAATCTAAATATTTTATCTTAGAGGTATTGCAAATGATTATCATCATTACTAGTTCACATATCTTGGAGAATTAGATATGTGAGCATCAAGCTATGGGTGGCTTAGCTAAGGCTCGATGTTTGCAATTGCTGTTTGTCCACCTCATGGTGCCTATCATCTTAGCCATGCTTGCCTCAAGGTGCTCAACATGATTGTTGATGTCTCTGTAATAATTTGTGATATATTTGATATTAAAGAAGATGGTGAAGCATAGATTCTATAAACTTGCTACCATTTCTTAGTTGCTTGTACTAGTTGGTGGTGTGGTTAAATTCAAACTAACAAAAGTTGTGTTGGTATTGGAAGTTAAATGATCAAAAGGGTTAGTGCCATTGGTTACAATGATTGGTACTAAGTTTGTCATTGGATGATAGCTAATACCTTGACAATGCCATCAAATACTTGGGACTTCTCAGCCCAGCCGGTTTGTTCGGCCGGCTCAGACCATGACGCGGCTGTTGCCCTTCTTAAGGATGCAATCCAGAAGGATCATATTGCCGAGGCTATGCATTCCTCAAGGATGGATGAGTGTACTGTCCACAGACCTGAGGGTCTCATGCTGCTTAATGATCACCTTGGCGAGCAGGTGACTGAGGACACTGTAAGGGTCCCTCTATCTCAAATTTCCAAATGAAGATTCTTGTTTGGAATGTTCGAGGGGCCTTGAAACCCTCATTCCGGTCCCCTTTTGGGAGGCTTCAGCAGCTTCATAACCTTGATATCTGTATTTTGACGAAAACTCATCTATCAGAGGGATAGTCTGAATCGCCTCCTGAGGCAGATTTCTAGACTATGGAATTCTTATGCTATTGACTCAGTTGGTCTTTCTGGAGGCATTTTGGTGCTTTGGAGATCGGATAAAGTCTGTGTGGATGCCTTCCATGGTTATGGTCAGCAGGTGGCTTTGGTTGTTTCGGAAGGGTCCTCTGCACCTTGGCTGCTCTCTGGAGTTTATGCCAGCACTGAGTTTAGGGCTCGTCGTGTGCTTTGGGATGAGATCCTTTTGCTCCTTCGCCGGGGTTTTTCCTCCCTCATTGCTGGTGATTTTAACTGTATTATGGGGCCTCCGAGAAGAGAGGAGGTCGACAGTTTGTTGATTCTTCGGACATTATTGAGTTCAGGAATTTTATTGCCTCAGCGGGTCTTTTAGATTTGGGGTTGCTAGACCCCAGTTCACCTGGTGCAATAATCATCAGGGTTCTACTAGACTCTAGGAGAGACTGGATAGGGCTTTGGCTAATGCCAATTGGCTTCAGCTCTTTCCGTCTGCTACTGTTACTCATTTACCAAGAATTGGTTCTGATCATTGTCCTATCCTTATTTCTACTGATGTGCCTCTACAGCGGTCTAGACAGTTTAAGTTTGAAAAGTTTTGGACCTTTTATTCTTCAGCGAGGCATATCATTTCTCAGATCTGGCGGATGCCAGTCAGAGGGAGTGTCGCATACAGACTGTCTAGACGTCTGCTTCTTGCCAGCCGTAGGCTCTCTAGCTGGAACAGGAGGGAGGTGGGGAATATTTGAGGTAAGTTGAACAGGCAGAGTCTATTATCTCTTCTCTGCAAGATAAGAAGGATCAGGAGGGATTTCTCCTTGATGTGGATCTGTCTACTCTCAGATCCACCTTAGCTATCCACCACACTCTGATGTTGCAGCAGAAAAACGTATTGGAGGCAAAGGTCTCATGTTCAGTGGATTATGGAGGGGGACCATAATATGATATTCTTTCATCAGACTACTTTACGGCGCCGGTCGCTGAATCGCATCAGACGTATACATGATGAGGAGGGCCATTCTGTCGAGGATCCGCAGGCAATCAGGGATCAGCTTATTAACTTCTTTCAGACCAGATGGACTGAGATGTCGGGGGTTGGGTTCCCAGTTTCTCTTGTTCTGCCTTCATGCAAGGTCTCTGATGTGGAGAATGATATTCTTATCAGGCCTTACTCTACGGAGGAGATTCATCTCGCTTTATGGGATCTGGTCCTGACAAGGCCCCGGGCCCTGATGGGTACCCTCCCTTATTCTTTCGTCATTATTGGGACATAGTTAGTCCGGATGTGGTCTCGGCTATCCAGTATGTCTTTCTGGCTACTCATATGCCTTTTGATTGGAAGCGGACTCTTGTCACCTTGGTGCCCAAACGTCCTGATGCTTCCTCTCCCATGCATTACCGGCCTATTAGTCTATGCACCACTTTATATAAAATTTGTGCTCGGCTTTTGGTGACTCGGATGGATTTGGTTATCCCTCGACTTATCTCTCAGGAGCAGGGTGCTTTTCTTAGGGGCATAGTATCACGGACAACGCCCTGTTGGCTCAAGAGTTTATGCATGTCCTTCACAGAGCATCGGGACGTCAGTGACTCATGGCTATCAAGCTTGACATGGAGAGAGCTTATGACAGACTGAGGTGAGATTTTCTTTGTAGTACTCTGCATGAGTTTGGATTCCATGAGGTTTTTGTTGATTGGGTGATGGAGTGTGTCCAGAGGCCATCTTTCTCTCTCCTGATTAATGGGGGTCGGACGAAGTTCTTCCACTCGGCGATTGGTCTGAGATAGGGATGTCCTCTTTCTCCATTCTTGTTTATTCTCTCTGCTGATGCTCTATCCCAGGAGCTTTCTTTGGCGACGCGGACTTCAGCGATTGACCCATATGCTACGGGGCCCCTTGGCCCTTCGCTGTCTCACTTACTTTTTGCTGATGATTGTCTCCTGCTGGGGAAGGCTTCTACCTGTAATGCCACCACCTTTGCATCCATTCTTCACTCCTACTGTCGTGCCTCGGGTTAGTGTATCAATCTTAGCAAATCGCTGATCTGCTTCAGCCCGAGGATGACCCTTACTTTGAAGAGGTCTATATCTCAGATTATGGGGATTCCTACTCAGTCTGATCGGATGTCCTACTTGGGGATTCCGATTACTGGGAGACGGCCATGGTGCTCGGATTTTAGTTTTCTGCTGAGGCGGATCCGAGATCGTCTGGATGGCTGGCAGGTGTTTGGACTTTCTATGATGGGGTGGATTACTCTGATCCGTTCTGTGCTCTCCTCGATGCCTGGCTATCTATTATCTAACACTGCTATTCCGGTGACATGTCTGTGGAAGATTGAGAGATACTTTCGGGACTTTCTCTGGGCTTCGATGCAGGATGGCCATGGTATTCATCTTCTGGCTTGGGATATTGTCTGTTTTCCATTGGCTGAGGCTGGTCTTGGTATCCAGTCGCTGTTGGTCAGAAGAGAGGCTTTGACAGCTAGGCATGCCTCCCGGTTCCTACTTGATCTGCATTGTCTGTGGAGTTCCTTCATGCGTGCTAAGTACGGTAGCTAGAACTCTTCCACTCTTTCTCAGTCTAATTGGGGGCATTCTTTTTATTGAAAAGAGGTCTGTCGATATGCTTCGACTATCCTGGATTGTACCTCTTGGATGATTGGGGATGGTACATCGGTGGATGTCATTCAGGATGCGTGGATTGCTGACCTCCCCCTGTCTCGGTGGCCGACCTTTGTTAGCCCTGACATTCCTTATGGTATGCATGTTAGTGACTTTATTTCCTTGGATTGCTCTACTTGGTAATATTCTCGGGTGGCCAGTTTTTTCAGGACTGAGCTTTGTTAGCTCATTCTTTCCATCCCTCTATCTCCGGGTGCTAGTACAAATGCCAAGGTGTGGAGGAGATCTTGCTTGTCTCGTGCTCCCATGAGGGACCTCCTATCTATTTTCAGAGCCTATCCTTAGGAATCGAGGGATGGGATTGGATTTGGCATCTGCCAGTTCACCCTAGAGTGAGACTATTCATCTGGAAGCTGGCTCAGGAAATTTTCCTACCTGCTCCCTTCTCTCGCGTCGGGGTTTGAGCATATTGCCCATATGTCCAGTATGTGGTACTGAGGAGGAAACGACTGATCACGCTATATTCTATTGTGCCAGGGCTAGACAGATTTGGCAACTCTCAGGTGCTTGTCCCTGGGTGGACAGTTCTGTCTCCCATAGTGTTTCTTTCCTGAGACTGCTGAAGCAGGGATTGGGATGGGGTACTCACCAGCGGGGTTCTTTATGGGCTTATATTGCTTATCAGATATGACTTTCTCAGAATCAGATTCTGTTCTCGGACATGGTTCATCCTCCTCGCAGGTTCTCAGGGCGGCTACATCCCTTTATGCTGAGTACTCCTATCAGGGGTCTTTTGATTTTGCGAATCTTGGACACTAGGTCTCCCCTGCTGCTGCGGCAGTGAAACGGCTTATGGTTTTTATTTCTTGGGAGCCCCTCCTCCAGGGTTTGTTAAAATTAACTTTGATGGTAGTGTCCAAGGTAGGAGCGCTGGATTAGCTTATGTTATTCGTGATGCGGATGGTATGATGCTGGCGGCAGGGGGTTTTGGTAATCTTGATTCCTTGGTACCTCTGACCGAGCTCTATGCGGCTTGGGCGGGTATATCTTATACTATTCGGACCCTGGGCACCCCCAGCCTCATCATTGAAGGTGACTCCATTACTTTCATTTGATGGATCTGACAGAAGCACAATTCCCACTTGCCTTCTATCCCATTATTATGTGACATCCGCTCTATGATTTTGGAAGCTCCTAACATCCAGATTCGCCATATCTATCGTGAAGCCAATGCTATTGCGGACTGAATTGCTGCCAGGGTGGCATCTCATTCTGGTTATTGGAGATGGAGACCAGGAGACCATTGCCCTCTGATATTATCCCAGTTATTAGTCTCTGATGTAACGGGTCTAACCCGACCTGGTGTGAATCACCGTTTGTACCCAAAAAAAAAAAAACACTTGGGACTTCTAAAATTAGGGCTTCACAATAACCTGCTTTGCTTTGATAACAAATTTAGTGCAAGATAGAATCGTTGGTGAGGATGTGAAAACCAAAATATTTGCTTAATTAGAGTGTGAAAACAATAGATATAGAATGTGTTGGAAGTTTATTGAAAAATTATATACCCCAATCCTTTGATTTTGATGATTACTAAAAGCCATTGAGTACATTAAAAAGATGTAATGAGTTTATTTAAATGAGCAATAAAATTATTTTGAACAATCAATGAGAAAGTTAAAGTTTGACTTTAATCATTTTGAAAGTAACTTTAAGCTCAATGTTTAAACCTTCAAAAAGAAATTTATAATTCATAGATTGATCAATGAGTTTATGGATTACTTCTTGAATTTATTCTTAATGTCAATCTTATTGAATTCAAGTCAAAATATGAATTAAAATGAATCTGGAATGATTTTAATATCAATCAGAAAAGTTTCTGATTTTTAATACGTTCCGGAGCCGACTCTTGAGTTCAGAGTCGACTCCAAACAGTGTACAGAAATGTGCATCTGCCTCGAGTCGACCCACAAAATTTGTTGAGTCGACCCCTGATTTTATCGAGCCGACTCCATGACTGTTCGAGTCGACTCTGCTCAGACACCAGAGGTGTTTTTTCTGAGCACTTCGCGAGTCGACCCTCAACTTTTCATGAGTCGACCCCCGACTTTCAGGAGTCGACACTTTACTTTTGGTGAGTCGACCCCTAACCTTTATGAGCATTTCTATTTTAAGTATCACGAGCTCGAGCCGACTCGGGAGAAGCATGAGTCGACTCCAGCAAATCTGGGCAAAATTTTTACGGATGCCAACTCAGCTCCAACGGTAAGTTTTTTGATTAACGGCTATTTTCTTTGTCTCTAACGGCTATATTCTTGTAGAATCTATAAATAGAGAAGCTGCTTTCAAATCAAAGAGAGATATAGAGAGAGATATTTATTTTGAAGAAAAAGAAAGGAAAAATTGGAAAAACAGAGTGTTAGCTGAAAAAATCCATGATTCAAAATAGAGTAAAAGAAAGAGTGTGAAATCAAAGGAAGCTCCATCTGTGCTCAAGCTCTACTATCCAAGGAAGCTTCAGAAGAAATCCAAGTACATCTCAAGTGATTTCCACCACTCAAAGAAAAGAGGAAAAGCCCAAATCAACTCCAACACTCATTCCATGGAGAATCTGTGCTGAGGCCGATTCTACACCTCAAAGGAGTTGAAGAAAAGAAGAAAAGCTCAAAGCCAACCAACTGCAAATCAGGCTTATCTAAACTCTATTCTTACTTTTGTTAATCTGCTCATTAAGGAGCATTGTAACCAAACAAACATATTTCTATTCTTTGTGACTAGTTCAATCTGGGGGATTGAACTAGTGGAGGTAGTCTTGCCTCGGTACAAGCTTGGTATAGCTTGTGTTAGGGTTTTTGTGCTGGTGACCCCGGAAAACCAGCTGGGTTCGTTGTGATCCCAGGAAAACAACAAGTTTGAGTTGTGAGCTTGTAAAACAACTCGGCTGTAATCTAGGAAGATTATAGTGGTGACCCAAGTGAATCTTGGGAGTGGACGTAGGTGCTGGTTGCACCGAACCACTATAAAAATATCTTGTGTTTGCCGTGCTCATTTGTCTCTCACTCTATCTCTCTTTATTTCTGTTTGTGCATTAAAAGTTAATTTCTCTCACTTGCACATCTTGAGTAAATTTGTCTAAAACATTTCAAAAAGTCTTAAATTTTTAAGAACCCAATTCACCCCCCCCCCCTCTTGGGTTTCCATCTGGGCCAACAATTGGTATCAGAGCAAGTGTTCATTTAGAATTTGATCTCACGATCAAGGGCTAAAGATCCTTATGGCAACACAAAGTGGTTCATGTTTTGCTGAAGGTCATTCGACGAATAGACCTCCTTTATTTAATGGAACCAACTATTCATATTGGAAAGCTAGAATGAGAATATTCATTCAAGCTTCTGACTATGAATTGTGGGGAGTAATAATAAATGGACCTAGTACACCCACACACGTAATTGATGGCACTATTGTTCCTAAGCCCGAAAGGGATTGGAATGATAATGATAGGAGAATGACACAATTAAATGCTAAAGCCATTAATATTTTGTATTGTTCCTTAGACTCAAATGAATTCAACCGAATCTCAACTTGTAATTCCGCAAAAGAAATTTGGGATAGGTTGGAAATAACACATGAAGAACAAACCAAGTAAAAGAATCAAAGATAAATATCTTGGTTCATAAATATGAATTATTCACCATGGAACAAAATGAAACCATCACATGCATGTTCACTAGATTCACTGATATTGTGAATGGGTTGAAAAGTCTTGGAAAAGTATATACTAACTCTGAGCTTGTTCGCAAAATTCTTAGGTCACTTCCAAGGACTTGGGAAGCCACGGTGACAGCCATACAAGAAGCCAAAGATCTGAACATCCTACCATTGGAAGAGCTTCTTGGTTCGCTAATGACTCATGAGCTTCAAGTTAAACAACATGTCAATAAGGATGAGTCAAGAAAGAAGAAGACCATCGCCCTCAAGGCTGCAAAAGGAAGACAGCAGCAGCGATGATGAAGAGGATGATGATGATGAGACAGCCCTCCTTGCAAGGAAATTCAAGAAGTTTATGCAAAGAAGAAGGCCCTTCCACAAGAAGAGATTTGGATCAAAAATGGAAGGAGAAAAAGAAAAGGATAAGAAAAAGGAAAAGGACAAGGACAAAGAGAAAGAGCCCTTAGTATGCTATGAATGTAAAAAGCCAGGGCATTTTAGATATGACTGTCCTTTACTTAAGAAGGCCTATAAGAAAAAGAAAAAGGCCTACATGGCAACTTGGACTGACAGTGAAGAGTCTTCTTCCAGAGAAGAGAACAAAAAGAAGTTGCAAATGTTTGCTTCATGGTGGACGACAATGAAGAGGTAAGTACCGAAACCCCGATGATGAATTTACTTTTGATAAAATGTTTGAGGCATTTAATGAATTGATGATTGATTTCAAGGCTTTGAAAAAGAAACACAAATCTTTGAAAACTGAAAACTCAAATTTAATTAAAGAGAAAAATGAATTAAATCTTGTAGTTAAAGATTTAAAAGAAACACTTTTTAATGAAAAGAATGATTTTGCTCATAAGATTGATTTGATAAAATCTGAGAATGAAAATCTAATTAAAGAGAAAGAATCAATCTCTAATGAAAATGATTTCTAAAGAAAGATGGTAAAAAGTATAAAGACATTGTTGAAAAATTTACTCTAAGCTCAACTAAACTAAATATGATTTTAGATAGTCAAAAAGCAGTTTTTGACAAAGCAGGTTTAGGGTATAACATATTAGAAAATAAAAATCATTGAAAAATATTTTTGTAAAAGCTAACCAAAGTAATATTACTTGTTTTAAATGTAATCAAAAAGGACATAAATCTTTTGAGTGCAAAACAATAAGTAATAAAAAAATTAAACACTAAAGGAAAGAAAATTTGGGTTCCGAAAGGAACAATTTTTATTGCTACTAACCATAAAGGACCCAAGAAAGCTTGGGTACCTAAACATAAAGTTTAAATTATGTTGCAGGAATGTCTTGTAGCCAAAAGATCAAAAAGAAAGTGGTACCTTGATAGTGGCTGCTCAAGACATATGACGGGTGACAAAGATGAATTCATCACCCTGGAAGAAAAGAAAGGTGGAGTTGTTACGTTTGGCGATAACGGTAAAGGTCAAATTATGGGCCTTGGTAAAGTTCATAAAAATCCATCTACATTCATTGATAATGTACTTTATATTGATGGTTTGATGCATAATCTAATTAGTATAAGCCAATTATGTGATAAAAACTTTAATGTTTCATTTAAATCTTCTATATGCACTGTAACTAATTCTATTGATAATAGCATTGTATTCACTGGTTATAGACATGACAATGTTTACTTGGTTGATCTAGAAAAATTATCCTTGAGTGATCATTGCTTGATTGCTGACAATGCTAATATAAATGAAATTAGTTGGTTGTGGCATCGTAGATTAGGTCATGCAAGCACACACCATATTTCAAAATTAATTAAAATGGATTTAGTTAAAGGCTTACCTAAACTAGATTTTGAAAACAACAAAATATGTGATGCATGTCAATTTGGAAAACAAACTAGAAGTTCTTTCAAATCTAAAAACGTTGTTTCAACTTCTAGGCCATTAGAGCTACTTCACATGGACCTTTTTGGACCAACTAGAACCACAAGTCTAGGAGGAAAGAAATATGGTCTAGTGATTGTAGATGATTATTCTAGATATACTTGGGTACTGTTTTTAGCTCACAAAGATGAGACTTTCTCGATATTCCTGAAATTCTTCAAGAAAGTCACAAATGAGAAAAACACTACCATAGTATCTCTAAGAAGTGATCATGGAACTGAATTTAAAAATCACTTATTTGAAAGTTTCTGCACTGACAATGGTATTAATCATAATTTTTCAGCCCCTAGGACTCCACAGCAAAATGGTGTAGTTGAAAGGAAAAAATAGGACTTTAGAAGACATGGCCCGTACCATGCTATGCGAAGCAACCTACCAAAGTACTTTTGGGCGGAAGCTATTAACACAGCATGCTACATCTTAAATCGAGCCCTAATAAGACCAATCTTAAAGAAAACACCTTATGAATTATGGAATGAAAGAAAACCCAATATAAAATACTTTCATGCATTTGGATGTAAATGTTTATTCATAATAATGGTAAAAACAATTTAGGCAAATTTGATGCTAAATCTGAAGAAGGAATATTCTTAGGATATTCAATAACTAGTAAAGCTTATAGAGTATTTAACAAGAAAACCTTAGTAGTTGAAGAATCCATTCATATAGTTTTCGATGAGTCTTTAGCATCCAGTTCTGAAAAGCTTGATGATGAGGAAGATACAAACATAATTGAAAAAGATCTTGAAAAACTTAATATTGAAGTATCTTCGGATCATGAGCAAGAAGCTAAAGATGATGATTCACATAAGGACGATGATGTCAATATTGATCATAATGATATAGATCTTCCAAGGGACTGGAGATATGCTCATAGTCATCCCAAGGAATTGATTATAGGTGATCCATCTCAAGGAATAAGAACTAGATCATATATGAGAAATATTATAATCATCTTGCATTTGTATCACAAATTGAACCTAAAACTATTGAAGAAGCTGAAAAAGATAATAATTGGATGTTAGCAATGCAAGAAGAATTAAATCAATTTACAAGAAATAATGTATGGACTTTAGTGGAAAGACCTAAAAATCATTCAGTAATAGGATCAAAATGGATTTTTAGAAATAAACTAGATGAAAATGGCATAGTAATTAGAAACAAAGCTAGATTAGTTGCAAAAGGATATAATCAAGAGGAAGGTATTGATTTTGATGAAACCTTTGCACCAGTAGCTAGATTAGAAGCCATTAGACTTTTACTTGCATTTGCATGTCATATGAATTTTAACTTATTTCAAATGGATGTTAAAAGTGCATTTTTAAATGGATTTATAAATGAAGAAGTTTATGTTGAACAACCACCAGGTTTTGAAGATCACGAATTTTCAAATCACGTTTTAAATTGCACAAAGCTTTATATGGTTTGAAACAAGCACCTAGAGCTTGGTATGATAGGCTAAGTAAATTTTTAATTGAAAATGATTTACAAGAGGAAATGTAGATAAAATATTATTTTTGAAAAGAAAAAGTAAAGATTTACTTGTAGTTCAAATATACGTTGATGACATTATTTTTGGTGCTACTAACGATTCTCTATGTCAAGAATTTGCTAAGTTGATGCAGGGAGAATTCGAGATGAGCATGATGGGAGAACTCAACTTCTTCCTTGGACTCCAAATCAAACAAAGCAAAGAGGAATCTTTATCAACCAAACAAAATACACAAGAGAAATCCTAAAGAAGTTTGGTATGGAATCAATTAAACCCCTCGGAACACCAATGAGTCCTTCATGCAAGCTGGACAAAGATGAAGAAGGTAAGAAGATTGATCAGAAATTTTATCGAGGTATAATCGGATCCCTACTTTATTTAACTGCTAGTAGACCAGATATTATGTTTGCTGTTTGCCTATGTGCTAGATTTCAGTCAGAACCTAAAGAATCACATTTAATTGCTGTTAAAAGAATACTAAGATATGTAAGTGGAACAAAAAATGTAGGTTTATGGTATTCTAGAGACTCCACATTAAATCTGATTGCATACACTGATTCTGATTATGCTGGATGTAAGTTAGATAGAAAAGCACAAGTGGTGCATGCCAATTCTTAGGAAGTAACTTAATCTCATGGTTTAGCAAAAAGCAAAATTCAGTTGCATTATCAACTACTGAAGCTGAATATGTTGCAGCTGGAAGTTGCTGTGCGCAAATCCTATGGATTAAGCGACAACTTGAAGACTATGGTATCACACTTGATAAAACACCTATAAGATGTGATAACACAAGTGCAATTAATCTAACAAAGAATCCAATTCAACATTCAAGAACTAAACACATAGAAATTAGATATCATTTTATAAGAGAACATGTAGCAATAATGAAATATGTCTTGATTATGTTAACACTGAAGAACAATTAGCTGACATATTTACTAAACCTTTAATGAAGAAAGATTCTGTTATCTTAGAGGAGAGTTAGGGATTTGTGATCCATTAGAATGAATTTGAAACCCCTAAGGAAATTTTATCTAAGATTCCTTCAAATCTTTGATCTTTAAGGAAATCTTATCTAGAATTCATATCTAATTGATCCACTCATATTCAATGATTATTTATCAATTTTCATGATCAAATTCCGGACACATTTCAGAAATTTCATGTTTTTGCTCTGAAATGGTCTCGGAGCCGACTCGGTGCGTATCGGAGTCGACTCCTGGTTTCGACTGAAACTCTCGGGTCGACCCCTCCTCGGCGCGAGTCGACTCCAAGTCGGGATGGTTTTCTGTGACTGTCCGGAGTCGACCCCTGCTTTGCGCGAGCCGACTCGAGTGGTCCCAGGTTGATTTATCTAGGGCAGAGTCGACTCGCCGTTCATTTCAAACTTTCCAATCTTTCAAAATACTCTCTCCAAATTCTCCAGACCTTCCAAACTTCCAAAATCCCTAATTATCACTTCCAATCGACCAATGGCACCCAAAACTAGAGGTTCTAGTCTTGCTGCGGGCGGTGTGAAGCGGAAACGTGCCGTGAGGAAAACGGTGAGGCGCCCTGTGCGTGAGCCTTCTCAAGCGCGGATTCCACTTCATCATCTTCAACCCCTATGCTTCTCCTGCTGCTACTACTTCCCAGGTAGATCGTTTAGCAGATAGAATCATAACAACGGGAAGGAAAGTGGATTTTGAGCTTTTTGAAGCAGAGGGTTTTCTAGTTGGGAGACAATTGATATAGATGGGGTGGGAGAAGATATGTTCACTGGATGCCCTACTTATCCCTCTCTAGTAAAGGAGTTTTATAAGAATTTGTCTAGAGGAGATCATGGTCTCATTAGCACTGTGAGAGGAATAGGATCTCTGTGACTGTTGAGCTTCTTTCTAGACTTTTGGATCTACCCTTTCTGGCACTGCCACTTTTTCTTCTGAAGACCGCAGTCCAGCTCTTGCTAGATTATTAACCGGGATGTTGTCATTTGAAGAGGTTTTTGCCAACCAACTTTCATTAGAACTAAGATTATTACATAACATTTGCAGTAGGATACTCTTTCCAAAGATAGGAAGATTTGATTATGTATCGAAAGAGATATCTTTGTGATGGATGCCATTGTCACGGGCAAACCTATAAACCTTCCCAGTATGATACTTTGGTACATTGCAGACTGTGGAGGAAAAAGAAAGTCTAGCCTGCCCTATGGAATGATTCTCACCAAGATTTTTCAGAGTCAAGGAGTTGTTATTTCTGACAATGAGCCAATGAGGAATCTGAGACATACAGACTTTTATAGCTTGGCCACCATTCATCGAATGGGTTTTATTAAGAAAAATGGAAATGGGAGAGGAAAGGACTGATAGAAGAGAGAGCTACAGATGTTGAGGCTGCAGGACCTTCAGTCAGACACCTTCACCTGCACCTCCGAGCCCTTCTACTTCTGCCCTGCTCCAGCCCCCGCTCATTATTTGATCAAGCTTCATCATCTTCTGCCGGTTTC
>UESW01003348.1:0-52829 GCA_900491605.1 Calamus simplicifolius | reverse complement strand
AAGCTCATGAATTTAAGGAAGACTCTATATTCATTGGATGATCGTATCACTAAGATGGAGTCTACTCTCAGCTCTTCTTCGGTATCTTTAAGTGGAGATCTCAAAATATATTTGAAGAACTTAAAGATATTTGTGGAGATGGCGAGACCTACTCTAGATGAATGCGGAGCTTCAAGACAAGATTTTGACTGCTTGCACTTTTGTAGATGAAAGATTAAAAGATTATGTAAAAATCCATCTGATGGAATGAAGAACATAGTTGATCACTTGACTAGATTGTTAGAACTCATTTCTAATGTATTAGAGTTTCAATCCTTGCTATGTATTGAAATTAATGTAATCAATGTATTGAACATTTTGATGTATTAGACTTTTTGATGAAATGAAATATCAATTTTGATTACTCAATGTATCTCTTTCTATCAACGAATGTATGAATGTTTATACTTCTCTACCTTTTGTTGATAACAAAAAAGGGGGAGAGTTTTATAGTTTTATGATTGTAATGCATATGAGAAAATCAAGTTAATCAATGAGATAAACAATGGGATATTTATTTAAGTTTCATAGGGGAGCTACCTCATTCAGGGGGAGCCTAAGCCTAACTATGAAAACAAAATAAATTCACTAATCAATCATGCATAAACTCAATGTTTTTGTCATCATCAAAAAGGGGGAGATTGTTGGAAGATTATTGAAAATTATACCCCAATCCTTTTGATTTTGATGATTACTAAAAGCCATTGAGTCATTAAAAGATGTAATGAGTTTATTTACATGAGCAATGAATTTATTTAGAACAATGTATGAGAATGTTAAAGTATAACTTTAATCAATTTGAAAGTAACTTCAAGCTCCTTGTTTAAGCTTTCAAAAAGAAATTTTATACTTCATATGATAATCAATGAGTTTTTGGAACATTTCTTGAATTGATTCCTAATGTCAATTTTATTATATTCAAGTCAAAAAAATGATTTAAAATGAATCTGGAATGAATTTTCAAGTCAATCAGAAAATTCTCTGATTTTTGATACGTTCCGGAGCCGACTCTAGAGTTTCAGAGTCGACTCCACTCAGAGTACAGAAATGACTGTCTGTCTCGAGTCGACCCATGTGATTTCGAGTCGACCCCCGATTTGTCGAGCCGACTCCATGACTGTGTGAGTCGACTCCGCTCAGACACCAGAAGAGTGTTTTTCTGAGCACTTCGCGAGTCGACCCCAACTTTTCATGAGTCGACCCCCGACTGTCAGGAGTCGACACTTTATTTTTGATGAGTCGACCCTTTGACTTTCTGAATATTTCTATTTTTGGTATCTCGACTTCGAGCCGACTCGCGGAAAGCAGGAGTCGACTCCAGCAAATCTGGGCAAGATTTTTCGAATGCCAACTCAGCGTCAACGGTAAGATTTTTAATTAACGGCTATTTTTCTTTGTTTCTAACGGCTATATTTTTGCAGAATCTATAAATAGAGAAGCCATTTTCAAATCAAAGAGATACAATATAGAGAGATATTTACTTCAAAGAAAAGAAGAGAAAAATTGGAAAAACAGAGCTCATTTGAAAAAATCCGAGATTCAAATAGAGTGAAAGAAAAGTGTGAAATCAAAGGAAGCTCCGTCTGTGCTCAAGCTCAACAATCCAAGGAAGCTTCAGAAGAAAATCCAAGAGCATTCAAGTGATTTTCACACTCAAAAAAAAGAGGAAAAGCGCAAATCAACTCCAAACTCATTCCGTGAAGAATCCGAGCTGAGGCCGATTCTACACTTCAAAGAGAAGAAGAAAAGAAGAAAAGCTCAAAAGCCAACCAACTGCAAATCAGGCTTTCTAAACTTTATTCTTATTTGATTATCTGCTCATTAAGGAGCTTTGTAATTGAAAAAACATATTTCTATTATTTGTGTCTAGTTCAATCTGGGGGATTGAACTAGTGGAGGTAGTCTTACCTCGGTACAAGCTTGGTATAGCTTGTGTTAGGGTTTTTGTGCTGGTGAGCCCTTGAAAACCAGCTGGGTTCGTTGTGATCCCGGGAAAACAACAAGTTTGAGTTGTGAGCTTGTAAAACAACTCTGCTGTAATCAAGGAAGATTATAGTGTGGACCCAAGTGAATCTTGGGAGTGGACGTAGGTTGGATACACCGAACCACTATAAAATCCTTGTGTTTGCCGTGCTTCCATTGACTCTTCTCTATCTCTCTTATTTTCTGCACTTTGTTATTTACATTGCACATTTGCCTTCATTTTCTTAAGCAAACTATTTAAAAGGCTAATTTTTTTAAGAACCCAAATTCGCCCCCCCCCCTCTTGGGTTGCCATCTGGGCCAACGAAGCTTTGTTAGCCGGTCTCCGGATCGCCCGTAATCTGAAGGTGGAAAAACTTAGCGCCTTCACCGACTCTCAGCTGGTAGCCGGCCATGTTCGGGGAGAATTTGAAGCCCGGGAAGCCGAACATGATTCGATATCTTCAGGAGGTACGGAATCTGCTCCCATATTTTGCCGAAGTTCGAATTATTCAGATTCCCAGATCTGAGAACGCCCGCGCCGACCTACTCTCCCGATGGCGACCGCGGAACAATGGATGCCGAGCAAAAGTTCCACCTGGAGACTCTGGAAAAGCCGAGCATCACGGAAGCCGACCGAGTGATGCAAGTTGAGGCCGAACCATCCTGGTTCGACCCTATCCTCAAATATCTCAAAGAAGGGTCGCTTCCGTCCGACCGGAGAGAGGCTAGAAAGCTGAAGCTGCAGGCCACCCACTATATGTTGATTGACAACCAACTTTACAAGCGGTCTTTTCCATGCCGCTGCTTAGATGCCTTCGCCCATCCGAAGCAGATTATGCTCTGCGCGAGGTACATGAAGGGATTTGCGGCAACCATCTGGGAAGCCGGTCCCTATGCCACAAAGTGCTACGACAAGGCTACTACTGGCCGACCATGCAAAAAGACGCGGACGATTTAGTCCGAGCCTGCGACCCCTGCCAGAGGCATTCAAGCATCCAAAGGCTCCCTTCCGCCAAGCTAGTTTCTATATCCTCTGCTTGGCCCTTTGCCAAATGGGGGATGGACATCCTCGGCCCATTCCCGCTTGCACGGGACAGCGGAAATTTTATTTGTCGCCATTGACTACTTCACCAAATGGGTCGAAGCGGAAGCAGTTGCGCAAATTACCGAGGCACGGGCCAGAGATTTTGTTTGGAGGTCCATCATCTGCCGATTCGGCCTCCCCCACACCATAATCACCGATAACGGCAAGCAGTTTGACAACTCCAAATTCCGCCAGTTCTATGAGGACACGGAATCCATCACCACCTTACCTCGGTCGGGCACCCACAAGCCAACGGAGCGGCCGAAGTGACCAACAGGACCCTCCTCCAGGGAATCAAAGCTCGCCTCTCCAGAGCCCAAGGCAGGTGGGCGGATGAGCTACATCATGTCTTATGGGCCTACCGCACACCCCGAGAATCCCGACAGGCGAAACCCCATTCCGAATGGCTTTTGGTACAGAGGCCGTTATCCCTGTGGAAGTAGGCCTCCCATCATTGCGGGTGGAGAGTACTCGGAGGAAGCTAGCAACGACAGCTCCGCACCAACCTCGACCTGTAGAGGAAATCAGAGAGAAGGCCCGGATCAGAACGGCTGCTATCAACAGGGTGGCCCGTTACCATGCCTCCAGAGTCAAAGGGAAACCTTCCTACCCGGCGACCTTGTCCTCGAAAGGCCTCTGTTTCCAAACCGCTGGACAAGGAAAGCTGGCGCCAAACTGGGGGGCCCGTACCAGGTAGCGGAGATTATTGGACCAGGAACCTACAAGCTGCAATGGGAATCCATTCCCCGGACGTGGAATTCGGACAACCTTCGTAAATATTATCAATAGGGTATGTCCTCTCTGAATTCATTTCATATGCCTCACTCATTATATCTTTTCCTCCTGTTGGTGAATTCTGCTTACCAATATGCGAATGGCACTAGCAGCTAAAAGCAAGAAAAAATAGCTTCAAAATATTCTCAGGAACCTCGAGCTCTGTCTGGAACCTTGGCGAAGGGCCAAGTAAAATATCTCTTCCAAACCTTGGGCCGAGCAACAAATTCTCCGAACCTTGGCAGGGCCAAGTAAAATATTCTCCGAACCTTGGCAGGGCCAAGGCTGGGCCGAGCTGAACAAAGTCTCCGAGAACCTTGGCAGGGCCGAAAGTAAAATATTCTCCGAACCTCGGCTCTCTGAACCTTGGCAGGGCCAAGGAAAAGCAACAAATTCTCCGAACCTTGGCAGGGCCAAGTAAAAATTCTCCGAATATTCTCCGAACCTTGGCAGGGCCAAGGAACCTGGGCCGAGCAACAAATTCTCCGAACCTTGGCAGGGCCAAGTAAAATATTCTCCGAACCTCGGCTGGGCCGAGCAACAAATTCTCCGAACCTTGCCAAGTAAAACAGAAGCCGAGCAACAAAGAACCTTGGCAGGGCCAAGTATTCTCCGAACCTCGGCCGAGCAACAAAACCTTGGCAGGGCCAAGGAACCTCGGCAGGGCCGAGCAACAAATCTCCGAACCTTGGCAGGCCAAGTAAAAATTCTCCGAACCTCGGCAGGGCCGAGCAAAAATCTCCGAACCTTGGCAGGGCCAAGTAAAAATTCTCCGAACCTCGGCTGGGCCGAGCAACAAATTCTCCGAACCTTGGCAGGGCCAAGTAAAACATTCTCCGAACCTCGGCTGGGCCGAGCAACAAATCTCCGAACCTTGGCAGGGCCAAGTAAAACATTCTCCGAACCTCGGCAGGGCCGAGCAACAAATTCTCCGAACCTTGGCAGGGCCAAGTAAAATATTCTCCGAACCTCGGCTGGGCCGAGCAACAAATCTCCGAACCTTGGCAGGGCCAAGTAAAAATATTCTCCGAACCTCGGCAGGGCCAAGCAACAAATCTCCGAACCTTGGCAGGGCCAAGTAAAATATTCTCCGAACCTCGGCAGGGCCGAGCAACAAATCTCCGAACCTTGGCAGGGCCAAGTAAAATATTCTCCGAACCTCGGCAGGGCCGAGCAACAAATCTCCGAACCTTGGCAGGGCCAAGTAAAATATTTCTCCGAACCTCGGCAGGGCCGAGCAACAAATCTCCGAACCTTGGCAGGGCCAAGTAAAATATTCTCCGAACCTCGGCAGGGCCGAGCAACGAATCCTCCGAGCCATGGCAAGGCCAGGTAAAAATCATTCGGGCTAAAATCCCGGATAAAAACCGAAGTACCAGGCCCCGACCAAAGCCGGGCCCCAAATAGTCCCCGAAGGACTTCGTCCGGTTTGAAAACGAGCGCGTTAAACAAAAACCGTCGACGCACAAAAAGAAGCCACCATTGGCAAACCCCTCTGAGGCCATTAAGCCCCGCGTAATCGGCCAAAGGCCCCAAGCAGAGCTAGGAGATTCCCCTCTGCTACTGAAAACCTTTGGGTGACGCCCCTATACCCGTCGTTCAAAGCGCCTATTAAAACGCAAAAACGATGGGCCACGCCAACACCCTAATTCATCACACGGTCAAGGCCATAATTCTTGAAGAAGGGACTTCCAAATAAGATCCATTTTTCATTTAAAAAGAGGATTACAAAAAGGCAGTAAAAACAAAACAAGAAGGAGGCCCCGAATCAGAATCGGAGTCACTCCCGGAGGAAGCAACTCCTCCAGGCGCTCCGTCAGGTCAGCCACCTGCTGACGAAGGGACGCAATCTCCTCCCTTTGCCGGTCCACCAACCGGCAGGGCCTCCGCCTCCCTGACCGACACGTCCATGTATTCTTCGGCGGTCCTCGCAAGCTTCTGGTTACTCGCGAAGGCCGACGCTAGGCTCAGTCCATCAACAGTGACGGAGGTACGCCCTCCTCCGAAGCGGCAGGCTGTCGAGCGAGGAACGCGACCCGACTGATGATCGCCCTGGAGAGGCCATTTTTTCGGACTTAAACCGAGGGATGGCGAACCGATGCCCCTCGGTCATATTTATACTCGCTGGGCAGGTATCTCTATCGGTCGCGCCGTAACCGCCGACCCATAAGAACTTGCCACGTGTCGCCATTTCAATGCCTGCAGAATCCAAGTTCGCCCCATCCCGAGCGAGATCGGTAAGCGCGAGCAGGTTGTTCGGGAATTCCCCAAGCAGAACATTTTCCGATCTGTCGGCCCTCGCAATAAATGCTCGGCGCTTCCCCAAGCCTCTTAATGCCGGCCTCTTTTTCGGGAAACGCGGAAGTCCGGCATTCGGCCAATAACCTGTCCCCTCGGGAAGAGTAGCGTCACCAATAAAAAGCATGACGATATACCGCTCGTTCCGCCTGGCGCCCCTTACCAAGCGCCACGTGGGCCTGGCGCTGTGGCCCACATTCACAACTGAGTCGCTCCCTTGAGCCCGAATCTCCGAACCTCGGCCCAAATCTCCGAACCTTGGCAGGGCCAAGCCAATATCTCCGAACCTCGGCAGGGCCGAGTGAATAATCTCCGAACCTTGGCAGGGCCAAGTCAATTATCTCCGAACCTCGGCTGGGCCGAGAAAAAATCTCGAACCTGGTAGGGCCAAGCAATTGTCTCCGAACCTCGGCAGGGCCGAGTGAATAAATCTCCGAACCTTGGCAGGGCCAAGTCATCTCCGAACCTCGGCGGGCCGAGTGAATAAATCTCGAACCTGGCAGGCCAAGATCTCTGGAACTCGACTGGCCCGAGTGAGGTTCCCTGAACCATGATGGGAAAAAGTACGGATTCCCTGAACTTCGGCCAAAGCCGACCCATGATAATTCGAGCTCCGGTAAAAGCGAAGCACGAAAATATCAAGCTTCTGACCAAAGTAAGGAGCATGTTTCGCCGAATGATCTCTGAACCGCCACACGAACCTCGATTAGTTCGGACGGTACGAGATCCTCGTCTAAGGACGAGCGGGATGCCTTTGTACCCAACAAACAATAATAACAACAAAGCTCGGCACAAAAAGATAGAGATTGAAATAGAACATAACTCTCTTTATTGCCGATCAAGATCAGTTACAAATGCCTCACAGGCGTTACAAGAGCATTGAAATGCATAAAATAAAGGCAAATACAAAACTCGGGCAACTGCTCCAAAGCAGACCTAGCAACTAGATGCTCCAGCATCCAATCGTCAACCAGACGAGTCGCATCCAGTCAGTTCGGGCTGATGATAACCGGTCGACACGGATCAATAGTTGCGACTGGCTTCAAGTGGTAGCGATATCTCGGTGGCCCAACCGAGATATCTGGATGGCCATCCCAGACCACCCAACCGAGGACCCCTCGACGAGCAAGCAGGAGGCCAGCGGACCCCGGCGTCGGAACGCTCTCCCAAACCGAGTACGTACCACCATGCCTCGCCAAGTCTCAAGGACAAGGAGTCGGCGGGCAACGCACCTTCTCCCCCTTTCCGCGTGGTAAAAGATTCCCCAGGCGGCCAAGCCCAGGAATCTGAATCGGGGAAGGAGGAGAGTTCAAGTAAGTCATGGGAGGTGCGTGCACTTCCTACCTTGCGTCTCCGAAGGGGAACCGCAAAGGTCACACTGGAAGAGTTATTAAGCGCTCTCCGTGTGATCCCCGCGCCCTCTTTGTGCGCTCTCCATGTGATCTCCGGGACCCATCCCCTAAGGGCGAGTCATTCTTCGGCAGCTCCCCAGTCACCCCAGCTATCCGGCGGCAAGGAGCCTATGAGAGGAAAAGTCGGTCCTCCCACTCGTAGCAGCAGAAGTGGGCATAATGGAAGCTCTGGTGGAAAAGACACTTTGGGGGTAACCAAACATGACCCCTTTATCCCCTTTTTATAGGCAGAAATGAACCGGGAACAAGCTATCAAAGCTGAAAGTCCCGAGATTCAAACATCCGGCCCACGCCTCCACGTGGTCCCTTAGGATAGACGCGGTGCCCCACTGCGCGCCAAGCCCACCGCCTGAGTTATGACGTGTACGGGGATCTCCTCCTGATCCCGAATCACGGTCATTAATGCGGAAGATCGCCAGCCAACACCTCAAAAACTGGCGGGCTCAGAATATCGTCCTTCGAAAGCGACGTCCTCCAATGGTAAACGATTGCGTGCACGGAAAAGTGATCCGCATGGGAAAAGAGCACCTTCCGAAAAGCTCTGATGCAGCTTTATGCCCCTCACTATGTTGTATCATCAGTTCTAGTGAAATAAAAACCGAATCATCTGCGGGACAGCAGATGGCGGAATAGCAGAAAGCGCGGAGATCTACTTCGCTCATCGGCCCCAGCCGACCTACCTTCTTCATCGGCCCAAGCCGACCTATTTTGTCTATCGGCCTCAGCGACTTATTCTATTTGTCGGCCCCAGCCGACCTACTTTTCTTCGTCGGCCCAAGCCGACCTGGTTTGCCCATCGGCCTTAGCCGGTGCGTTTCCTTCAATCTCGAGATAAGGATGACCTAAGAGCGTCAGTAAGCCATAGGTCGCTCGCAATCGAGGCAGAAACGACAACAAGGTCACGCAAGGAAAACACTTAAGTGGAAACAAAATTCGTTTATTAAGAAACGTCAGACTAATGTCTAAAAGACGGAATATAAGAACGACTCCTAAGGACCGGGAGCCGCATCAGCTTTAGAAGAGTCCTCAGTTACATCTGCGAAGTGTGACTAGACTCGCCCTTCTCTAATACTTTTGCCCCCTCAGCGGCAGTTTGCGACCGTCCCTCAGAAGCTGCAGCTTCGCTGGGACCAGGGGCGCCATCAAGTTCGGCATCAGAAACGTCAACATACTCATCTTCATCTTCTTCTTCAGACTCGCCATCATCGGGAGTTTCAGCACTCAGGAAAGAAAGGTCCCATTCCGGGTGCCCACTGAGTATCCTCTGTTGCACTCTTCCATCCCAAGATGGAAGGCGTCTACGCTGATAGCGTCTTGCCTCCCCTTAAGTATGGCGAGCTGCATGTTGGCCTCGGCGGCCCGTTTCTCAGCCTCTGCGACTTGGGCCCACAGAATGATATTTTGCTCCTCGAACTCGCCGGCCCATGCCTCGAATTCTGAGCTCTTGTTGCGGCTGGACGCGAGCTCGCCTTGAAGAGCCCGAACCTCCAGCCCCAACTTCGCCATCTGAAAAAGCCAAATAGTCGGCGTCACAAGAAACCAGTAGAAAAAAGATAAAAAAGGGGGGGGGAGAGAATGAGTCGTACCTCCTCCTCTCGTCTGGCCAACCTTTTGGCCGACTCCTCAGCCTCACTCCTGGCTCTTGTTCTGTCGGCCCCGACCAGCTCAACTCTCTCTTGCAGATTGTTGATCTTCAACTGCTTGGCTCCGATTCCTCCTGGGCTTGGGTTAGCTCGTTGTTCACCCGAGCTATCACCCCTTGTTGCCATTTAGCGCCCTCCTTCAAATGAGCAATCTCGCTGTCGCGGCGCTTCAGTCGCTCCTCCACCTCGCCAAGCATCCTAGTTAAACGCTTCCTCTCGTCGGCAGCTTCCTTCCCCAGCCGACCCATACTCTCGCTATGTTCTCTCTGCATCGCCTTCACCTCCGTAGAATGTTTCGACTCGATTCTGGCCAGCTCCAGGCACGCGTCATCGTTCTTCGCCAGGAGTTCCTGCAACTCCTCACCCTGCGCTTTTGCTTGGACACCTCGGCCAGAGCGACCTGGTGTGCCGCCCTTATTCCCTTCAAGCTCCTATCAGTCATATCCATGAGCTCTTCGAACTTCTCAGACACTTTTAATCGTGATTGGAGCTCGGCATTGTCCCGCCTGGCCTGAATGCTGGCCCCTGTCGCCAAACTCAAGCGCCAACATATAGCCCGAGAGAGCAAAACGCTCTGTAAAGGCAAAAACGAATAAGAACCCACGATAGGGTCAATCGGGAAACATCTACCGCACAAGAAAAGTAACTTACCCGCGAGGCATAGGTCCGAGTCATCCTCATCAGAGTTGTGTTGTCAATGTCAGGAAGAAGATGGATACTCTCGGCCACGCCCTGCTGATCGAATGCAGCATCCATCAACTCCAAATCGGTAAACTTGTCCGACGAAGGGTCTGCCCCCAGATACAGGGCCGACCTTATCATGGCGGAAAACGCCTCCTCAAAACCAGCATCCGAGCTGCTAGGTTGGCCAACCCCACCTGAAGGACCGGCCTGAGCGGCCCCCGTCTGAGAGGCCTTCAACCTCCCAGCCTCCTCTACCAAGGCCCTGGCTTGGGTTTCTTCAGATAATTCAGCTAGCCCAAGCGCCAGCCTCCCCAAAACCTTTCTCGAAGAAGCTCCCAATGCGGAGCTCCCGCCTTGCCGCGTCTCCTCCTTTGACGCCCCTTCCTCGGTTACCACCATCTGTGTCTCCACCACCGGACCCCCCGAGGTCTCGGCCTGTTCTACCGCTTGCATCTCCTCTGCAGGCTCCCCTGAGGCCTCAGCCTGACCTACCTCGCTGCTACCGGACTCTCCTGCGGAGAGACCGAAGGAAGGCTCCCCCTGCACCTCCCCGGCTGCGGCTGCCACCTTCCTCTCCTGCCGGAGCCAGCGGCGATCCCGCGGGAACAGTATGCTCCTCGGCGATGACCACCTCCGCCACATCCACCGCTGATTCTTCTTTCAGGGGGGACGTGGTCAGACGAGCCAAAGGAGCCTCGTTCGAGCTGTCCGAGATCTCTAACACGAGAGGGTCGGAGGCCATAACCACTCTCCCCAGGCCCTCCTTCGCCCCCAACGCTTCTTTCATGACTGCTCCGGCGTCCGGCGGGCTTCTTGCGGAAGTATGAGCCCTTTTTTGGGCCGGCCACTATCCACGCCGCTTCCTTCCCCTGGGCGTTTTCCTCTCTTCCTCTTGGAGAGGTTCGACAACGCCGACCTTGCGGCTGTCAGACCAAAACACACATACTCAGGTCCAAGCACATTAATCGAGAAAAATACAGCATGAAAGAGACTCACCTTGCGGGTCCAGGGGGCTGAGCCCGGTTGCGAAGAGGGCCCCCTCCGATAGCAATTCGTTAGCCGAAAACACCTGTCCGTTATGAAGGACGTCCAAGTCCTTCTCCTCCTGCGCCGACAAAGCTGGATGCGTCTCCGCATCCCTTGCAACATCCCCCCATCTCCGAGGGAAGTCGGAACCAACGTTTCCCTCCGCGATAACAAACCGACTCTTCCACCCCTTGATGGAAGAGGGCTTATCCGCAATGACGTTGAAGGATCTTCAGGGCCCGATGTAGGGCCACTCTGATTTCCTCCCAGGAATCAGGTGGTAGCAAGTGCGGAAAAGGGGGAGAGTGGCGACGACTCGAATCTGGTGGCACATCGAGATGAATCCGATGATATTCCGCCAGCTGTTTGGAGCCACCATTGACGGGCAGATGTTATAGTGGGTCATGATTTCCTTCACCAAGGGGTGGAGAGGAAAACGAAGACCCGCCTTCAAACTATCTTCGTAGATAAAGACCCCCGACTCTAAATCCCGGGTAACTCTATCTTCGGGTTCTGGCGCCCGTAGGACAACATCCAAAGGCAGGCCATACCGCTGGTGAATCCTCCCCAAATCTTCGGCAACGATTTCTAAGGCCACGTCGTCGGGGCTCATCACCATTGAAAGAGATATCAAACGAAAACGATAAGCGTCGAAGAAGATGAAAGGCCAGAACTCTTCTGAAAGCAAGACGAGAAGACGCCGAGAGCACGTGCACATATATATATATATACAATGCGGCTGTTACTTCGCTTCTCTGCCAAGGAAGCCGCCCTGAGAAGACGGGGCGTCTCATCCCAGGCGTCCGGAATCGCCTCGACAAACGCCCGATCGATCGGGATTCGTAGCGTGGCGCAATCCCAACCGTCACTCGTGAAGGAGCCTTAGCCCCAAAGGTGGGACGGCCCTGTCGCATTAATTAGGGCATCATTGCGCGAGCTGCCTAAACCAAGACGTCCCATCCGGGATGCGCCATTCGAACTTGTACTCCTACACCCGAACCTACGCTTCGAACTAGGGAGTGAAGGGCATGTGTTGAGGGGTAAAATCATCATTACATTAATGTTCGTGCGAGGCGGCTAAGGCTAACCTCCTCCCTTCGTCTCTTCCGGGCTTCCTTAGCTCGGCCCTTCCGGGCTTCCCCAGCTCGGCCCTTCCGGGCTTCTTTAGCTCGGTCCTTCCGGGCTTCCTTAGCTCGGCCCTTCCGGGCTTCCTTAGCTCGGCCCTTCCGGGCTTCCCAAGCTCGGCCCTTCCGGGCTTCCTTAGCTCGGCCCTTCCGGGCTTCCCTAGCTCGGCCCTTCCGGGCTTCCCTACCTCGGTCCTTCCGGGCTTCCCTAGCTCGGCCCTTCCGGGCTTCCTTAGCTCGGTCCTTCCGGGCTTCCTTAGCTCGGCCCTTCCGGGCTTCCCCAGCTCGGCCCTTCCGGGCTTTCCTAGCTCGGCCCTTCCGGGCTTCCTTAGCTCGGTCCTTCCGGGCTTCCTTAGCTCGGCCCTTCCGGGCTTCCCCAGCTCGGCCCTTCCGAGCTTCCTTAGCTCAGTCCTTCCGGGCTTCCTTAGCTCGGCCCTTCCGGGCTTCCCCAGCTCGGCCCTTCCGGGCTTCCCCAGCTCGGCCCTTCCGGGCTTCCTTAGCTCGGCCCTTCCGGGCTTCCGTAGCTCGGCCCTTCCGGGCTTTCGTAGCTCAGCTTTCCACAACCTAACACCTACCTCCGCGGAACCTGATGCGGGAGAGCCCGAGCCTACCAGAGCGGCATCCTAGACAAGGAATCATATCGGGACATGGCCTAAAACCTATCATAACTACCCCAGGCCTACTCAACCAGATCCCGAGACATCAAGGAGCTCTCCCAGCTGTTGATCTCTGAATAGACGGGATACGGATTCTAACGGCCCCATAACGGCCTGATTCTGTCTGCCTCCATATCGTAACAACCTCCGAACCTTCCAGAAGGCGCTCAAGAACCAGGTGACAGTCCATAAATATCAGACTCGCAGATTCCCTCAGGTACGGATACACACTCTCTCTCCTTAGGCATAGGCACGCGCCTCTTACACGCGCACCTCACTGCTCTCCCCGGTAGCTCGTCGGCGCTCCTGCCCTCTGGAGCCTCCGATTGGCCGCCCCCGAAGAGGCCTTCCAGAGAGATCCACCTCCCCACTGTCTGATTGATCGCCGATTTCTTCTCCACTGACTTGAGCGTCGGAGGGTCTTCCGCGGAGGGCCACCCCCAGCGTCCCCCCGCGTGTGGACTTCTTTTGCAGGTCCGCCCCCCTCTTCCTGGAGATCGACCGCGCCCGAGTCGGAGGACGGATCCCGACGGCAACAGTAATAAATATTTTTATTATAATAGTTTATCAATAAATAATAAATTATTAAGATTAAAATATTAAAATAGCTTACTAATAATATTTTGTAATAAATTTATTTTTATAATTTAATAAAAAAATCCATTCTTGTTTTTTATTTTTTTTTTTTTTTTTGGTGGTCTGGCCATAGGCCACCGTGGCCAGGCCACGGACGGCCACAGCCGGGGCCGTGGCTGGAGAAGACGGGAGGAGGGGGGATTTCCCCCTGTTAAATTTTTTTTTTTCCCGTGGCCTGGCCACTCTGGCCAAGCCGCGATCGGCCACGGCCACAGCCGTGGCCGTAGAAGACGGGAGGGGGGGGGGTTCTCCCCCTGTAAAATTAATTTTTTCTCGTGGCCTGGCCACTGTGGCCGGGCCACGACCAGCCACGGCCGCGGCCATGGCTGGAGAAGACGGGAGGGGGGGGGATTCCCCCCCCACTGTTAAATATTTTTTTTCCCGTGGCCTAGCCACTGTGGCCAGGCCACGACTGGCCATGGCCCGTGGCCAGAGAAGATGAGGGGGGGGAGGGGTTCCCCCCTCTGTTAAATTAATTTTTCCCGTGGCCTGGCCATTGTGGCCAGGCCACGACCAGCCACGGCCGTGGCCGTGGCCGAAGAAGACGGGAGGGGGGGATTCCCCCCCCCCCCAACTGTTAAATTGATGAGAGGGGGGGGGGAGGGGTTTCCCCCTGTTAAATCAATATTTTCCCATGGCCTGGCCATAGTGGCCAGGACACGGCCGCGGCTGTGGCCGGAGAAGACGAGAAGGGGGGAGAGGAGTACCTGAAAAATGCAATGCATTACAATATTTGTATTATTAAATTAATAAACTAACACAGTCAGATCGATCATCGTCGATTGGGATTATAGCTTGGATCCGACTGCTGCGATCCATTCGATCGGCGACGATCCGACGGTTTGCGATCGATCCAAGCCATGATCCCGATCGGCGATGATCGATTCGACCGTGGCTATCGATCCGATCGGCGACGATCCGACAGTTGCGATCGATCCAAGCCATGATTCCGATCGGGGATGATCGATCCGACCGTTTTGATACATCCGATCGGCTACGATATCCGACGGTTGCGAGTGATCCAAGCCATGATCCCGATCGGCGGTGATCGATCCGACCGCTGTGATCCATCCGATCAGCGACGATCCGATGGTTGCAATCGATCCAACCCATGATCCCGATCGGAGATGATCGATCCGACCGTTGCCATCCATCCGATCGGCGACAATCCGACAGTTGTAATCGATCAAGCCATGATCCTGATCGGCGATGATCGATCCAACCGTTGCAATCTATCCAATCGGCCACAATATCCGACAGTTGCGAGTGATCCAAGCCATGATCCTGATTGGGGATGATCGATCCGATCATTACATATAGAACCGATCGACGATGATCCGATGGTTGTGATCGATCCAAGTCATGATTCTGATCTGCGATGATTGATTCGACGGTTGCAATCCATCCAATCGACGACGATATCCGATGGTTGCGATCGATTGAACCCATGATCCCGATCGGCGATGATCGATCCGACGGTTGCGATCCAACTAATCGGTGATGATCCGACGGTTGCGATTGATCCAGGCCATGATCCCAATCGGTGATGATCGATCCAACCGTTGTGAGCCAACCGATCGGCGATGATCCGACGGTTGCGATCGATCCAAGCCATGATCCTGATTGGCGATGATCGATCCGACCGCTGCTATCGATTCGATCGGCGATGATCCGATGGTTGCAATCGATCCAAGCTATGATTCTGATCGGGGATGATCGATCTGACCGTTTCGATCCATCCGATCGGTTATGATATCCGATGGTTGCGAGTGATCCAAGCCATGATCCCGATCGGCGATGATCAATCCGACCACTGCGATCCATCCGATCGGCGATGATTCGACGGTTGCAATCGATCTAAGCCATGATCGCGATCTGCGATGATCGATCCGATGGTTGCGATCCATCCGATCGGCGATGATATCCGATGGTTGCGATCGATTGAACCCATGATCTTGATCGGCGATGATGGATCTGACGGTTGCGATCCAACTAATCAGCGACGATCCGACGGTTGTGATCGATCCAGGCCATGATCCTAATCGGTGATGATCGATTCGACGATTGCGATCCATCCGATCGGCGATGATATCCGACAGTTGTGACTGATCCAAGCCATGATCCCGATCGGTGATGATCGATCAGACCGTTGTGATCCAACCGATCGGCGATGATCCGATGTTGCGATTGATCCAAGCCATGATCCCGATCAGCGATGATCGATCCGACTGCTATGATCCATCCGATCGGTGACGATCCGATGGTTGCGATCGATCCAAGCCATGATCCCGATCGGCGATGATCGATCCGACCATTGCCATCCATTCGATCAGCGATAATCCAACGGTTGCGATCGATCAAAGCCATGATCCCGATCGGTGATGATCGATCCAACCATTGCGATCCATCCGATCGGCGACGATATCTGACGGTTGCGAGTGATCCAAGCCCTGATCCCGATCGGGGATGATCGATCCGACCATTACATATAGAACCAATCGGTGACAATCCGATGGTTGCGATCGATCCAAGCCATGATCCCGATCGGCAATGATCGATTCGACCGTTGCGATCCATCCGATCAGCGACAATCCGACAGTTGCGATCAATCAAAGTCATGATCCCGATCGGTGATGATCGATCTGACCATTGCGATTCATCCGATCGGTGACGATATCGAACGGTTGCGATCGATCCAAGCCATGATCCCGATCGGCAACGATCGATCCGACGATTGCGATCCATCTAATCGGTGATGATATCCGACGGTTGCGATCGATTGAACCCATGATCCCGATCGGCGATGATCGATCTGACGATTGCGATCCAACTGATCGGTGATGATCCAACGGTTGCGATCAATCCAAGCCATGATCCCAATCGACGATGATCGATTCGACGGTTGCGATCCATCCGATCGGCGATGATATCCGATTGGTTGCGATCAATCCAAGCCATGATCCCGATCGGCGATGATCGATCCGACCGCTGTGATCCATTCGATCGACGATGATCCGACGATTGCGATCGATCCAAGCCATGATCCCGATCAGTGATGATCGATCCAACGATTGCAATCCATCCGATCTGCAATGATCCGATGGTTGCGATCGATCCAAGCCATGTTCCGATCGGCGATGATCGACGACAGACACTGCCGTGGCCGACAAGAAAGGGATGAATCACTTTATATTTTTTGTTATTTTTTTTCATGGGAGGGGTTGTGGAAAAAAACCCCTTTTTTTAATTTTATAGGCTACTTGGCGGTGGCCAGGCCACGGCCTTGGTTGCCGACCACGGCCATGATAAAATTTTTTTCTTTTATTATATGCGTCGCTAAATTAATGATTTGTTTTTTAATTTTCTAGGTTTTTGCATCGTTATATTAAAAATTAATTTTTTTTATTTTTTTGGTATATGTGTCGCTATTGCGTCGCTAAATAGCGATGCAACCATTGTGTCGCTATATTAACGAATTTTTTTAATTTTTTGGGTTTTTGCGTCGCTAAGGCGTCGCTATATTGCGATGCATAATGTTCGTCGCAATATAGCGACTCAATGTTGCGTCGTAATATTAAAAATTAAATTTTTTTTATTTTTTGGTATTTGCATCGCTATTGCGTCTCTAAATAGCGATGCAATCACTGCGTCGCTATATTAACAAAATTTTTTTAAATTTTTTGGGTTTTAGCAACGTAATAATGCGTCGCTATATTGTGACGCAAATATTTGTATCGCAATATAGCGACGCATTATTGCGTCGCTATATTAAAAATTAAATTTTTTTTTTTTTTTGTTAAATGTGTCGCTATTGCATCGCTAAATAGCGACGCAATCACTGTGTCGCTATTAACAATTTTTTAAAAAAAAATTAAAATAGTTTTTGCATCGCTAATGCGTCACTATATTGCGATGCAAATTTGCGTCGCTATATAGCGATGCATAATTGCATCGCTATATTAAAAATTATATTTTTTTTTATTTTTTTGTTATTTGCATCGCTATTGCATCGCTAAATAGCGACGCAGTCACTGCATGACTGCATCGCTATATTAACAAATTTTTTTATTTTCTGATTTTTGCGTCGCTAATGCGTCGCTATATTGCGACGCATTATTATTGCGTTGCTAATTGAATCGCTATTTTTTTTTCTCGCTGAGTTATCGCAATTTGGTCGCAATTTAGTGATGCAAAAATTCATCGCTAAATTGGCATCGCTATTACTAATATTTCTTGTAGTGTTCATTGAGTGTGTTTAAACATTTATTTTTTTAATGAATCAATATTTCACTACATTTCTAAGTTTATCATTCATCTATACTTTAAAATTAAGGTTTGATTCATGTGAATTACAAAAAAGAAATATTCACAATATTAAAAGTTCTGTTATCCAAAAGTATTTATTAAAGTAGGCAATCCTTTCATTCTATATGAAAAGTTTTAGTAATCTTGTTTTTTAATGATCAATTATTTTATATATATATATATATATATATATAATTGGTTGCAAGAAGATTGTTAGAGTTTTAAACTTCAATTAGAGATCTGATTTTTTTTTCTAATTCCAATGTCAACCTAGATTTTAAAAAAAAAAATTAGATCTAGGCCATGAGATTGATTCCAACCTGACTTGAATGGCAAATTAGATATTTTGTCTTTTAATTGACCCCAGTCAATTCAATTGATCGGTCAATAGGTTAGGTATTAATCCAAAATGATGCTATCAGATGAAACTGGATCAGGTTTTGATTAAGCACGTCCAATCTGATTCAACATATTTGGGGCTATGATAGTAACTGCTTTTAGTATTAGTGATCGGTGGTCCAATTTGATCCAACATATTTGGGGTCACAATAGTAACTATATTTATTATTAGTGATTTGCTGGACAGTAACACGATTAACAAAGAATTCATGCTATAGTCGATGGCTAGACCCTTTCAATAAGCCTGCATCAATATGTGATAAACATGTAATGACTTCTACCAGTGAGAAGTTAACAGAAAGGATTATGTTTATCCATTTTGAAATTATAAGAACAAAAATATCTTTTAAAAAAAGTTGAAAAAAAAGCTAATATGATTGTGGATAATGATGGGGCTAATGAGTCTCATGGGCCATAATGACAGCATCTGAGCTTGGCCTCGGCAAACCGGCTTTTTCTTCTCGATCCCAGCAAATTCTCGGCGGCCCAGCAAGTCCTTCCCTAAGTCTGTCATCTTTTCTCTCTCTTTTAACCCGATCGTCCCAGCTCGGCCCCAAGCTTCCTCGGCAGCCCCGAGCCCCTCGATGGCCCCTCCATCTCCTTCTCGAGTTCGCTGCTCCCAGCCTCCCAACACCTCCATCCCAGTCCTCTGCGGCCTCTCTTGTCTTCAACTCCCAAAGCCCGTGCTTCTGGTTCTAGCCGTAGTCATCCCCATCGCCCTCCATTGGATCCTTCGGACCTGTCCTGGCTCTCCACGAACCGTCGTCTCCTAGCTCCTGCCACTCTCGGTGTTGTTGATGAGGAGCTTGGTTAATTAGTCAGCACCATTCCGGACTCCTGGTCCTGTCCTCTAAACCTCTTCGTCAAGCTCACCTCCCTCCATCGCAACTAGAAGCTGAAGGTTGGTCCTTCGTCGTCCAATGCATCCGTTCTTAGTATTCCGAGATTTGCAAGCTCGAGTAATGTCATAGGATTATAAGAAGTGCAGCAACGGGGCCGCCCCCAGACTCCGCTGCCGGCCTCCTAGGCCTGGGTTCCTGCCTGCGACCCCCTCCGCCTTGCTCCGGGACGACTCAGATCTGGCTCTCGGCTCAGTTCAAGTCGTGTCTTCCGTTTCGCCTCGGCTCCTTCCTCCCCTCCTTCAGAGGAAGGCTCAAACTTCAGGGAGGAGGGTGGCGTGGGTCTGTAGGGGGAGGGTGCGTTGCATGGGATCCAAGAGTGTGAACATGAATCCAATGCACGTGGACCCATTGGCCACTCCTTTTGTTAAGCCCATGGGAGGGCCAGGCACCTGCATGGAGTTGTCAATATCGTGGGGCCCCCCTCCTTTTGTCCAATGGGAGAGCCTGGCACCCCACATCAAGCCACAGATCGAGCTCCCCTTAGCCATGCAGCCTCCCGAGCTCTCCTCGGCCATCGTCACAAAGCCAGAGATCGAGCTCCCTCGGCTCTCGGGCAGTTCCCGCCTTCGGACCCATGCCAACTCCCCCTCGGAAGCCATCGTTCGGACTCCACAGAGTGGGTTCTGTCTGCGTCCCCTTGCTTTGGCCAACTTCAACGTTCCCAACTCCAGTGTCGGCTTGACCCCTCGGCCTCGTATGACCTCGGCCTCAGCTCCCACTCGGCATCTGGCCTTAGCTCCCACTCGGCACCCGGCCTTAGCTACCCCTCGGCCTCATCTCCCACTCGGTACCTGGCCTTGGCTCCTGTCTCGACCTCAGCTCTCACTTGGCACCCGGCCTCGGCCTTAGCTCCCACTTGGCACTCAGCCTTGTACGGCCTTGGCCTTAGCTCCCTCTCAGCCTTGGCCTCAACTCCCCTCGGCCTTAGCTCCAGAGCTTTGGCTGCCAGTATGAGCCATCGTACTCCAACATGCAGTGTCCACAGGATAAGCACACCCAGGCCATTGAACCATATCCCAACACAACAATAATGAGCAAAGGTTATGTTTGGAATTAAGATCTGCTTTTTTAGCATCTGCTATGTTTTTCACATTCCTCAGGTTATATAGTTCTAATGTGCCACCAAGATTTAAGCCATTCAACTCATCTATACCCCTTCCATTCTCATTGCTCACAATATAATTTGTCAATGTTCGCAGATTTCTTAATTGCCTCATACTTATTGGCAAGCACTTCAAACTATCACATCGATTAATATAGAGATGTCTCAGATTACTCATATTTTTCATACCATCAGGTAGCTTACGTAAACCCTACAGTAATGGAGTTTTAGAGTCTGTAGATTGGAAAATGTGCTGGGGGCTTCAGGCAATGCTTCAATTCCAGAATAGGAAAGGTCAAGATACCTCAAATGTTTTAGAAATCCAATTGAATTTAACAATTTTGTGATGTTAGCATCATTTAGATTCAATGCTCTCAAGGGCATAGACTTTAATGAATTCCCAGCCACTACAACTCTAGAAGACTGATCTGGTATCAGGAGAGTGCGAATATTTGGAAAATTATTTATTAGGGTCCTCTCTCTCTATCCAATCGAGAATTCCGTGTTGGTATATACAAGTGACGACTTTTTCCTTAGATATATGTTCCAGACTGCTAGGGCATTCATCCCCCATGATGGATTGTGCCAGGTCATGCATCTTGCATGTTGTTGTGCAATAAAGTTCATCCGATCTTGGGTATATTATATTATAACATGCGAATTAATATATAATATTTGGATGCCCATGAAACGGGAAGAACGGAGCGGCTTCTCCAACTAGCCCAGGGATCGGGTAAGGGAGAGGATAAAGGATAGGAGGAGAGGCGCGGTCCCGATCTTACGATCTCCTCCACTACGTCGAATTAAGCCGCTTCCGGATACCTCTCCGTACAGTTACCGTCACGGCTTCTAACGTCTCTGTGAAACCGCTTCGCTCCATTCCACCCAACGGCCATCACCCCGGCTTCTTTCCTTCTTTTTAAATCCTTCGACCGCCTATTTCAATTGCTCTTCGTTGCTCCCGTCCCCGTCCAAAGAAAGCCGAGAAGCTCCCCAAATTCTTGATCGAGAGAGAAAGAGAAAGGTAAAGAGAGATGGTTGGATACGGCGATCCCTGCCCCTGCTGCGGCCACAAGCGGCGGCTGCCAGCCTTGGAGCGCTGGCATTCATCCCCCGCCAGCTTCTCCGCCGCCGCCCGATCCCCGCGGCCCGCCAAGTTCGCACGCTCCATCTCCTCCCAGTCTCCCTCCGCCGCCGCCTTGGCCATCGCGACTTCGGCGCCACTCGCCCCGCTCGCTCCGGCCCTGACCCCTTCCGACCCTCCAGCTCCAGCGCCGACCGAGAACGTCGTCGGAGCACCGCCGCTGCCGCTGGCCCCGGATTCTTTCCCCGATCCGGCGTATCCGACCACCGCGATCCCCGCGCCAGAAGCGGCCGTCTCGACTCCGACGGAAGTGGTGGAAATCAAAGTTGAGGTCATCTGCAGGTGTGGTACCGCCGCGTCTGTTGCAGTCGTGCTGCCAAGCATTGTGACGCTCGCTAGAGAGAGATGATATCGGTCTATTTGTGTTTTAAGGTGAATGCTATACAATTGTAGACATGCTAGACTTGGGCTGATTGATTATTTTATAAGAGTCATAGCAAGATTCAATTCTTAAGGAGAAACCATTAGTTGCTACGGTGAATCTTGTGCACCCTACTAGATTCTTGAATGTGGAATTTGGTATATATTTTCACTAATAGTTTTTAAAAGAACGGTTGATGAATTGAATGCCCTCAGGCGCGTTTTGGGACATCTTTCCTTCGTTTATAAGCTAAGAATTTTTTAATCAAATAATTTTTATATGTTAGTACTAAGTAATTTACTAATTATAAATTATATATAACAATTCAAATACCATCAATTTAATTCAATAAAGACATAACTATATAATAACTACGTTAATTGTAGCCACATCTTGATTTTGTAATAATATAATAATAATATAATATAATATAATATATAAATCAAGAAAAAAAAGAGTGAAGGACAAGGGACTATCGTGTATTCCATGTTGTTGATGTTTTGACGTGCTTGGGAGGCCAAGCATCAGAGTCCGATCTAGAGGTGTTCTTTTAATTAAGTCTTGCGCTCGATTGGCATTCCATGTTCATTTATTTATTTTTAAATTTCTAAGTTCTAGTGGTAAAAAGAACTCAAAAGAGGGTTTTTATTATTTCGTTTTATTTTATTTTCTCATTAAATTAGCCGCTTAATTTGCTGATTAATATGCTAATTATTCACTGCGTTGCCACTCAACTTGCCAATCGGCCTGCTAATTATTCACTGGATAGCTCCACCTAGTTTTCATGTCAAATACAGCAGAAATTTCACTCTAATTCTACAAATCTTTAATGTCCTGAAAGAAAGATCTCCAAGCCAACTCATTAAAAATCTCATTACCTTTGTCCTGCAACTCCTTGCCTTCATCAGACGGAATAAATCCATTAGCCATCCATAGCTGAATCAACGTTTCTTTTTTCATCACATGATCCTTCGGAAATATGGCACAAAAAGCAAAACATTGTTTTAAATAGGAAGGCAAATCACTATAGCTCAACCTTAAAACTGGTAAAATCTCATTCAATTGCTGTGGGTAATGAGGAGGGATTTTATTTTGTGGTTGTGTTGTAGGCGTGAAATGAAATTGGTCTCCCTCAGTCTTGATTTTATTTATTTTCTCAATAATATCATTTAACTTTCGTCCGATCTGAAAACGAAACCAAACTGGATTATAAGAAGAAAAGAAGCTGCGAACCTTTTTCGTCATATCAGCCTGACTCCCTGCCTCCAGCCGCATTGCATCCACATTGAACTCATCCAGAATGTCCTCTGCTTGGTAGGCTGCGTCCTTCAGTGCTTCCAACCAGTGCTTCACATCATCCTCGCCTTACCGCTCCCCTGCGTTGCCAAATTATGCATCGATCTGAGCTGTCTGAGAGCATGGCTAGTTGCCTTCTCGATCAGCATTGGTAACAGAGCCGAGAGAAGTTCCGCCATTACTCTCTGCTACAGTAGAGTAGAGTAGAGTCTCTCTCTTCTGATGATTTGGGAAGAAGATTTGATTGAACGCAAGGCTCCTTCCGTTCCTTTTTACTAGACATGTGGCTGCTCTCAACGGTTCGATCTATTATTTGTTTAACTGAGACATCACGATGACCGGCCGCATGTGAAGCACCCTCTGATGCCGTGACCTAAAATGTTTGTTTATTTTACGCTATATCATATCAGCTCTGTCCTAGTCTATTGATTAATGAGTAAAATATTTATTTTTTACCGTACTCATAGCATGTGAAAGGCATTAGTCATTGTGCCAGTCAATGGACAAATCACATCATCAGCCAAAGCTAATAATCACAAACCATCAAAACAAGCTAAATAACCACACTATTTTATTTGATAATGTATCAATTCATTTATACTAGATCTCATCAATTTTCTCTCTCCTATTCACCTTATATATCATTTTTTTATTATTATTTTAAAAATATTGATTGATCATTAAGAAAATGCATGTCATTTTTTTATTTTTTTATTTATAAATATTAATTAATCATCAAGAAAGCGCTAGGTTCATTCTCTTTATTTTGTACTATTTTCATTTTTTTATTAATTTTTTTGAGAAGTTGATTGATCACAACAAAAAAAAAAAAAGTGCTTTATGGAAATGTCTACATTCTTTTTTTTTTATTTTACATATGGGCCCCTAAACTCATTTGGTGCCTGCCATTTTTTTTATTTATTATTATTTTAGGAATCAATGCTCCACTTCAAGGAAAGTCTCGTGCCAGTTCAAGAAAAGGGGTCTAAAATTTTAAAGTATGTTTAAAGTACAAATTAAGAGAAAAAAATACTTTTTTATATATCCTCTTAGTTCTATGAAAAGTATCAGTTCAATTATCAAACCTTTTTTTAATATATTTTTTAAAATTTAAGCCTCAATCTTAAGTTACCATCCAATGTCTTTAAAATCTTCAAAGTTACCATTCAACGTCCCTAGGCCCTTACTAGTTTAATATCTTTAAGCCCTTACTAAACATCCTTATGCCCTCAAACTTTTTATTATTCTTGATACCATCCAACTTGAAAGCATAATAAAAGAAACCTAATTAATAAGCTATCACATAATCATAAAACAGTAATTAAACAAGATGAAGACTTTTCTATATACGCTGAAGTAGTATCTTTACAAGTGGCATTTGATTTTTGCATCCCCGTAATTGCAGTCCTACCCTTTTTTTTCACTAATGCAGCTGCTCTAAGTGCACAAGTCATGCAATTACAAGGTAGGTTAATAAGATTTGCTTCACCCTCATAATGATCATGTGTAGGTCCGTTCCTAATAATGATCAGCTAACATATCAAAGTTTCATGAAGCATCCAATAGTGATACCAGATAAATGTTACGCATTATTTTGTCTCTCATATTCAATATCAGACTGTCAATATTGATAATATCATAGTTGCATATATATATAGTTATTTTTAATTTACTAATGCGATCTCCCCTTAGCTACTGCAAAATTGAAAGAAATGGAACAAAAAATTCCCAAGTAAAATGGACAAAGAACAAAATCCTATTATCTCAGGCATGTATCATATTCTAGTCCTAACAATACAGCCTCTCATCATTAATAACAAAGTTGTCATACTAGCCTAAAAATGGGAGGAAGCATATGTTTTATCAACACTGGCACCTGTTGGTGGCAGTTGATAGAGTGAACATGCCGTTGTCATCATGAAGATCACCTCTTTTTCTAAATAAATAAAATTATTACAAATGCTTCTTCTCAAGGGCAGTTTTAACCTGTTTTTGTCACCTCTTTCAAGTAGGCATTTTTCCTAGGAACCCCTACCTCAACAGCTAGCCAGTCCCACATGCACATAACAACCCAAAAACATAAGAGCAGCATGAAGCATTAGCTTCCCCCTCATGCCATGCCATCTAGCAGTGACTCATGCTTCAACTGATCATTTAAATCCCTAAACAAATCTGAAGTGATCAATGTGAAGAAACTACTGTAGCAAACAGTGCCTATTGGAAAGTCTTGTTTTCTGATATACCTAGGTTAAATGGATGGCTCATGTATATGTAGTTCACAGCAAAGGTGGCAACCTGGATCATCGTGTTCACAATATATGACAGTGTTCGCAAGGTTGGGGGTGGAAGTCAGAATCTGGCTCGATGCATTCCCCTGACATATACTTCGAGGCTTCAGTAATAGTTGAAATCAAAAAGAAGAGGTGCATAGCAAATTGACCAAGCAAGGAGAGGAAGACATAAGTACAAAAAATGTTGGGATGGGGCCTAGCAGCAGAATATACTCGATGCATTCTAGTCCTAGTTTGACACCATCTAGGTACATGACACTCAAGACATAAGCTGTTGCAAGGTAGTTGAGGCCAAGAATCTTGAAGATTTGGAGTGTTGTCTGTCACAAGAGTACTCTGACCTTGATGAGTGATATCAAGGGTGGGTGCAACCGAGGCATGCATCACTGTGAATGGGATGCCATGAAGGCAAAAACCGAGATTTTCTGATTTACTTTCAGGTTTGGATGTCTTTGAGGGACTTGGATCAAAGAAGAAGATCACTCTTCTTCGTAGCTTCACCTAATCCTCCCAGCCAATGATATTTTCAAAAGATCTTCTTCCGAGCTCCTCCTTGGGGTGTTGAGGCTAGAGGAGGAGGCCAGGTTCAAGGTGTTTAAATCTCCGTGGCGCTCTGCTAATCGGAGATCATGGGGAGGTACTGGCGCAACGGCCTCCCCTTGAATCCCTCGCGATCACCTCCCCCCTTCCCTCCAAAACTCCACTAATTCCCCGGTTGAGTCGGACGGGTCAAATGGTCTCACAATCGCCATGGATGGAATCGAAGGGTTTATTTGTGATCCGAGGTTTTTGAACACCGGCTCTCTCGTTATTATATTGTAAGCTTTCCTATTATTTCTTTTCATTTTTTAAAAAATAAAAAACAACAATGATTATCAAATATGTTTCTATTATTAGAAATATAAAATAAAATAAAATTACTGCTTTTGTATAAAAAATATCAAGGCAATGCCAAATATAATTTTAGTTAAATTTGTCTCGATCCAAAATATAGCTGGCATAACTTAGACCTAGATCTAACTGTCCAGAAATCTTAAATTAAATTCCCATCAAGTTGATGAGTCCTTACCTAAATTAGCCTCTCTTTTTTTCTTTTCATTTAGTTGTGTTTAAACATTTATTTTTTTTAATGAATCAATATTTCACCACGTTTCTAAGTTTATCATTCATCTATACTTTAAAATTAAGGTTTGATTCATGTGAATTACAAAAAGAATATTCACATTATTAAAAGTTCTATTATCCAAAAGTATTTATTAAAGTAGGCAATCCTTTAATTGTATAAGAAAAGTTTTAGTAATCTTGTTTTTAATTATCAATTAGTATATAATTGGTTGCAAGAAGATTGTTAGAGTTTTAAACTTCAATTAGAGATCTGATTTTTTTTTCTTTCTAATTCCAATGTCGACCTAGATTTTTTTTTAAAAAAAATAGATCTAGGCCATGAGATTGATTCCAACATGACTTGAATGGCAAATTAGATATTTATCTTTTAATTGACCCCACTCAATTCAATTGATTGGTCAATAGGTTAGGTATTAATAAAAAATGATGCTATCAGATGAAACTTGATCAAGTTCGATCAAGCACGTTTAATCTGATCTAACATATTTGGGGCCATGTTAGTGGCTTATTTTAGTATTAGTGATCGGTGGTCCAATCTGATCCAACATATTTGGGGTCACAATAGTAACTATATTTATTGTTAGTGATTTGCAGGATAGTAATAGGATTAACAAAGAATTCATGTTGTAGCCGATGGCTAGACCCTTTCAATAAAGCTACATCAATATGTGATAAACATGTAATGACTTCTACCAGTGAGAAATTAAAAGAAGATTATATTTATCCATTTTGAAATTATAAGAACAAAAATATAATCAAAAAGAAAAAAGTTGAAAAAAAGCTAATATGATTTCGGATAAAATTTGAAGGTATGAAAATGATTTTAAGCCATATCATTACTCCAGCACTAATCAACTCTTTTTAATCATTTACATGATTGATTTGTTTTTCTTTTATATTTTTTTTTTTCTCTGCTCAATAAATGCTTCTTGGTGCCAAGTAAATTTGAGAGATTTGTTTATTTATTTATTTATTAAAAAAAGGATTGACCGATTCTTTTGACAAGTCCTTGCTATTTTTCCCTCCCCTCTTCCTTTAAGAGGCTGTGGAATCTTAATGCCAAATGATCTGCAAGCAGGGTGGAATGGAAACGGCCAATGCTCTCCCCATTCAACATTCCCTCAATATTAAAAGGCGTGGGTGGAGTGGAGACCTGGAACCCGGCACTCGTTTTTTTTTTTTTTTTGGTTACAAACGGGCGATCATACAATTCTTGAATGAGTCAGCCCAGATACATCAGAAATTAAGATCTGCTGTAGAAGGATAGGACATGGGTCGCCTGGCTTCCAAATCCATGGACTCGCATATTGAGCAGCAAAGGCCGCCATCCAGTCCACCGCCGAATTGGTCTCACGATAAGTGTGGCGGATCTGGACAGAATCAAGCTCCCGCTACATAGACCAACAGTCCCTCAGAATCGGATTTGAGGAACCATCTATATAGCTCTCCTTTAATAACCAAGAAATGACAGTCATAGAATCCCCCTCAATCATGATCTTGGGAGCATGGAGGATCCTAACAGCAAATGAAAGCCCCGCCCAAGCAGCACCGAGCTTCGACAGAGGAACTGTTGAGTCCAGGAATCCAAAGCCTCCCATCGCCAAAAGATCACCCATCGGTCCCCGAATGATGAAAGCAGATCCAGCAGCTCTATCCCGGACACTCCCATCAAAGTTAATTTTGACATACCCTGGAGGGGGGCTCCCAAGAGACGAAAACCGTACGTCGGTTCGCTGTCGGAACAGCAGGGGAGCCCCAGAGGCCAGAGGAGTCAAAATTAACATCATGAAAGGTGCGGGCACATTCCAAAGCCAATAATCTAATCTACCTCACAATCCTGTGAAAGGAAAACCTGTCGTCGAAGAATATGATCTGATTCCTCAACAGCCATATATAATAAGCAGTAACAGACCAAAGACCATGCTTGCTCATAGGACCGCTCCGGATGTCCTAAAGGAAAGATGATCGCGAGAAAGCCATTACCTCCAGATCCCTAGGATAGCCCATAAGAGCCCAGATCCTTCTCGCTCTAGAATAGCAAAATATAGCATGGTCCACATATTCATCCACCTGCCTACACAGAGGACAGATCGGCTGAATAGACAGACCCCTCCGAGAAAGAAGGAGGCAAGTAGGAAGACAGTCCCAAAGAAGCTTCCAAATGAATAACTGAACCTTGGGGAGAACAGGAAGCTTCCAAATCCAAACTGCATCCTCCGTATGCTGAACCTGCGGCCTGTATATGTCCATAAGATCCCTAATGGGGGCCTTGGGAAGACAAGATCGCTGCCAAACCCTGGAGTCAATAGAGCAATCAGGTAAAAGAGGCATCGAGAGAATCCGACGAGAAAGCTCCTCCCCAAAAAACCGGGTCACCGTGGGTATGTGCCATGAGTGGGGGTTTAAGGTAATAAGATCATTAACCCTAAGATTAGGGGGAACATCCATGTTGATAAAGGAGAGCCACCGCATAAGGGGGAGCTAAAAAATCTAGGTATCATTGACGACATCAATTGACCAACCATCACCAATCATCCAAGAGATATTGTGCATAATAGGCTGACTATGTCTACAAATCTCCTTCCAATAGGATGAGGATCCACGGGGCGGTATAATAATCGAACTAGAAACCTAGTCACCGTATCTCGCATGCATCACAGAACTCCATAAACTATGAGGCTCCAAAAGGAAACGTGAGGCATGTTTGGCAAGAAGAGCTTCTCTTATAACAATCAAGGACTGAATCCCCAGTCCACCTTCATTAATAGGCATGCAGACCCTGTCCCAGGCTACTAGATGAATACCATGTCCCTCTTGCGTAGAAGCCCAAAGAAAATCACTGAAACATCTCTCAATCCTCCTTAGACAAGTGATCGGCATAACGGCATTCGAAAGGAGATACACAGGAAGAGAAGAGAGGACAGAACGAATGATAGTGATCCTAGCCATCATGGACAGACTAGTCACCTGCCACTCCTCAATACACTGGCAGACCCGTCGTTCGATCTCTGCAAAGTCAGAACAGCGAGCCCGTCTACCAGTAATGGGGATCCCCAAATACTTGAAGTGGTCCATCCGAGAAGTGATACCTGATAACTCCATAATGGCCTTCCTAGTAGATCTAGGGGTCTTAGGGCTGAAGCAGATAGAAGACTTAAGAAAATTAACCCTCTGGCCCGACGCCTAACAGTAACGCTGCATAATAGAATGAAAAGAAGCAGCATTATCAATAGAAGCCTGCCCTAGAAGAATACAGTCATCAGCAAAAAGAAGATGAGAAATCAGAGGGCCCTCTCTCCCGGACATGAATGAACAATCCAGTGCTCCTGCTGAGCAAGATGAAAGGCACGAGAAAGATCGTCCGCAGCAAGAATAAATAACAAGGGGGATAAGGGACATCCCTGTCTCAAACCCACAGAAGAGTGAAAAAATTCAGTAGGGCTCCCATTGATGAGCAGAGAAAAGGAAGGCCTCAGAATACATGCCATAATCCATTCAATAAAAAGATCATCAAAACCGAACTCCTGAAGAGAGCGCTTCAAAAAGGCCCAGCTCAGTCTGTCATAAGCTCTCTCCATATCAAGCTTCACCGCCATGAGACTCCTTCTCACAGGGGCTCTTTGAAGATCATGCATGAACTCCTGAACAATGAGGACGTTATCCGATATAGAACGTCCTTTAATAAAAGCCCCCTGCTCTATAGAAATAAGACAGGGGATCACAAGCCGAAGACGACCAACCAAGAGGCGAGCACAAACTTTATATAGAGTAGTGCAAAGGCTGATAGGTCTGAAGTGCTGCGGAAGAGAGGCGTCGGACTGCTTGGGTACCAACGTAACAAGAGTCCGGTTCCATTCCAAGGGAATTTGCTTCAATTGGAAGACAATTTGAATGGCCTGAATAACCTCTTATCCAATTATGTCCCAATAGTGGCGATAAAATAGAGGAGGAAAACCATCAGGCCCTGGAGCCTTGTCTGGACCGAGCTCCCATAGGGCCACCCAAATCTCCTCAGCAGTGACTGGTCTGCAAAGCTTTTTATTATCCTGTGAAGAAACCCTTCTGGAATCAGGAACCCTGACTACCGGATCCCCATCAGCAGTAGAATCAGCCCATCTGGATTGAAAGAACTGGAGAAGCATATCCCGAATAGAATGGTGATCCTCCTGACCATACCCCTCCATGTCAACTAGTCTCCGAATCCTGTTCACGGCCCGGCGCTTTAAGGTAGCCTGATGGAAGAATCTGGTATTACGATCCCCCTCACAGATCCACTGCATCCTAGACCTCTGTTTCCAGTACATCTCCTGCTGGCGAAGCAGAGAGTGGTGACGAGCAAGCAATTCCCGCAGAGAGAAAAGGTCCGAATCCAAAAGAGATCCATCCAGATCCTCCTTACCCTGTAGAACAGTAATATCAGCTTCCACCAGATCAATCTGTCTATCCAAGTTCCCCACTTCAAACCTATTCCATTTGGAAAGACGTCGTCTAGCCAGCATAAGACGACGAGAGAGACGATAAATAGCATTGCCCCTAATTGGAAGATGCCAAATTTGAGTAATAATGGACCGAGCCCCCGAATGGACTGTCCAGAAATGCTCAAATCTAAACTGTCTAGGCTGGTGCACACAGCCTCAGTAGAAGTCAAAATGGGGCAGTGATCCGAAGCGATCCTAGGCAAATGAGATACAGAAACCGCAGGATGCATATGAAGCCATTGGGCCATAGCCAAAGCTCTGTCGAGTCTCTCCCAAACACGAGCTGAGCCCTGACAATTATTACACCAAGTAAATTGGGTCCCAGAATACCCCAAATCCATCATACTAGAAGACCTTATAAAGGAATTGAATTCATTAATATCAGCTGAGGTCGAAACCCGTCTGCCCCCACGTTTTTCCTTTGCCTCAGTAATACAGTTAAAATCTCCCGCAACAATGGCAGGAGACCTTGATCAAGGAGGGAAAGCAGCTCAGCCCAAAGGATTCGTCTCTCTCTGTAATCCGTACTGGCATAAACCGCCAAAAGCAGCCAGGGGTCAGAGGACCCCATAGAGATAAGAAGACCAATCTGCTGGTTGCACTGATGAAAAGCCTCAACCGAAACAGCAGAATCACACCAGATGGCCAATATACCCCCCGACATCCCTTCAGCCTCCACCACATACGAAGACCAAGATCGGGAAATCTATCTCCGAAGCCGGGCCAGAGTATCCCCCGACAATCTGGTTTCCAACAACACACATATATCAAAATTATATAATTGCATCAATCTATTAAAAGAGGATCAAAAGGAAGGCTTTTGAGCTCCTCGAGTATTCCATATAAGAATCTTCATTAATTACTGGAGGAAACTGGGACCCCTCCCTGGTCCTCCATCATAACCATATCAGGAAGGCACTGACTGGCAAGGGTGCCCCCATCAGTCATCATTAGAGAATCAGTCTTCAGTCCATCCGAGCCAACATCTAGATTAACAGGCCGAATAGACTGCACCGAGGATAGTAAGACTGAGTGTCGACTCATAGATTCTTCACCTGAGTCCACCACAGTCAAGCCAACATTCATCTCAGCGCTGGGCTGACTCACCTCCTGATCAACTCTAGGAGTGCAATGCGATAATGACGGGTTGACAGGAAAATAATGAGCAGCCTCAATACTTTTTGGCAAAGCAACTTTACCTTTGCCCTTCTTTTTAACAGCTTTGGGAATAGTTCTCGGAGCAGGGCTCTCAACAGGTCTAGCCCTTTTCAGGGGGCCAGGAAAAGCATCCCCACTGCCCTGATCACTGCCACAAACCACACCCAATCCATAAGAAGAGAAAGGATTAGCAATTGGCTGAATAGATTTGGTCCCAGCTTCAGCATCACTGATCATTTTTCCCTTCAGTTTAAGCTTCTCAGAAGCTACAGTACCGGCACGGGAGGAAAAAACTGGCACTGGGTCAATAGCTGGAGAAGCCTCCGTCTCAACCTTTTGCACCTCACCACCAGAGTCAGCGGAGGCTGCATCAGGGACAATCACCATCTTCGACATCGGTGGCACTTTCCGGCGGGCTACCTTAACCGGCGTCCTCCACTCGTCTACCTCAGTAGCCGCCGACCGCTGCTTATCCTTAACCATCTGAGACACAGCATCATAGCCGGAAGCTACAAGGATAGGCTTCGAAATAGGTTTCTTCCTCATCTCCCTCATAGTTCCAGGGACATCCCGGCGATGACGAACAGCAGTCAGCCAGGATCCGAAAATAGGGGACAATGATTCACCCTCCTTGCTTGACCCAACCGGCACAGAGCACTGTCCCTCCAAGTGAAGCGATCCGCAGCTGGAGCAGAATCCTTCCAGAGATTCATAAACAAACTGCTGCCAGAAGGGAAGATTGATGCCCTGAACATGGGTACCCGGCCGAAGAGAACGCCGGAGATCCACCCGCAAGCATACTCTGGCAAAACTGCCTCTGCTTTTGGCCAGAGTCAACGAATCAACACAATGGAATTGGCCAGTCGTCTCAGTGATCACCCTGAGGAAATCCTCCTTCCAAAATTTCAAAGGAAGGTTCGGTAATCGCAGCCAAATCAGGGCAAAGGGGATGGCATCCGCAGTCGGAATGAACTCCGGCTTCCACCTTTCCATTGCGATAATCTGTCCATTGATGATCCATGGACGGTTCATCACCAGTTCAGCAGCCTTCGGGTCTTCGAAGTGGAATATGTGGCATCGAAATGCCAAGCTAATAGGTTTGATTTCCTCCTGAATTCCGGCACGGCGAAACTCCCTAACATACGCCTCCGCTGGAACCCATTTCTGAAACGATCGAGCAATGAGAGCTCGTGTCTGCCACTCCAGCATCTCAGACTTCAGTTCGTCCACCGGAACGCTGACCACCTCCGGAAAAACAGATTCCAGTCTCAAGACTTCAGCCAGCGCCAGAGACGATGAAACCCAAAAGAACCCCGTCGTGCTGGACTTCTGCCCAGCAGCACGGACCCCCACATCCCCATCAGTCGCCATAGATGGCCAGGAGACAGCACAGAGAAGATCCTCCACAAGAGCCGCAGCCGGAGTCGAAGACGATCGCCGAAGATTAGCACAGACAAGAGTCGAGCATGAATCGCAAAGCAAACCAACAAACAGACGCCGAGAAGAATCGCTCACAAGCTGCATGGCATCATCTAATGGCAACATCTGTCGTCAGAAAGCCCTACGGTGAGCTCTCTTTTGACTTTACCCACCTAAATAAAAGACTTTTAAAACAACCGCTAGCTTTAGAAAAAGGCTTCTATAAATATGGCTCAATTAAAACTTTCGATATGAAACCACTAATCTAAAGGTAATGTTACCCTCATATAAAAATTAAAAATTAAAAGTTAAAAGTTGATAGAGGTATAGAGCAATAAAATTAGAAAATTAGTGAAGTATTTGTTAGTGCAGACAATTTTGTTTAAAGATAGCATATAACTCTATTTCTAACATTTTATCATTGCATAAATATATTTTTATTAAAAACTCATATTATTCAACTTTATTTATTTATTTATATATAAAATAGTATAATTATTTAACATTTAAAAATATGAAAATTATTTGTATATAATTTCATATTATAAAAATTATTATGCATATTTTAAATATATTTAAAATTAAAAAATAATATAAGTATGTTTTTGCATAGATACAACATTGTTTTAAAATTATAGATTGGATATGATTTTTTTAAAAAATATGACATTGGATTTTGATATATAGAAAATTATGTTGATTTATTGTGAATATAGGTATATTTATTTGATAAAATAATGACACTCACCACCAACACCGGTTGGGTCTCGCCTTAGGCACCAATCCAGAGGCATAGAGCGCACTAAACCACATCACATGGGGGCATGGGTCAAGTCAACATCCTGTCAGGAGTTGGTGTTGGTCGGAGCATTCAAAAAACTAGTTTGAACTACGTGCCATCGGTGCATGGGATGGTCCCATGGGTGGTCTTCAGGCCATCCTTTTTGATATTATGATAACTTTCATAGTACCATGGATCTCATCGGTGGGTGTTTCGAAGCACCGGTCTGTCATTATTTTATTAAATAAATATATATAAAAAGACAGAACGGTGAGTGTCATTAATTTAAAAATTGAGAGTTTTTAAATCTTTCATTAAATTTTTAAGACTAATGGATCATCAAGATCAAGGACTAATAAGGTGATCAAGGAACAACTAATAATTGGTCTTGGAATAAATTTTTAAGAACAAATAAATTTTTAAAAGTAATGGATTCGGGCTCATTTAAATGGAGCATATAGATCATTCTGTCTGGTCCTTTATTTTAAGCAACAGTGGCGATGAATTATTATTTGCAATCGGCATCTATCAGCTGGCTGACAAATATGATTATGAATTATCATGTAAGAATCTACAATGCCACAAAGATTCTCATTCTTTTTTGAGCATTGGAACTTCCATCCTATCCTCCAGCTTGTCTTAAAAAAAAAAAAAGGTCCTCCTTTGGTTTCACTTCACCACCATTTTCACCAAAGGTGTTATTTTTAAACATGGTTTCATTAGTTTCATAATAATTACTTCAATAATGACTCAGCTATCCAAAAATTAAAAATAAATTAAGAATATGTTTGAGACTGAGACTAACCATTGAGACAAAAAAATCTTATATATATATATTCTTCAAAAACATTTGCTATTTATTCTTTCTCATGGAATGAAAGGAGCATTTAGTGAGACTTGCATTTTTTTTAGCCTTCAAATCATTAAATTTTTTATTAGATAGCAAATATGATTGGCCAAAATTATGAGTAATCTTTGTCATGCATTCAGCTGGGCAGGTAAATCAGATTAGGATTGACGTTTGAGCTCACTTAAATCCAATGCATCATTTAATTAGCCAGCTGGTAGACATGATGCCATCTTCTCTCAATTGAGGGTGACAACGAGACATTGATAAGGAGCCACAGCACTGATTCCAATTTTTTTGAGAATATGCTTAAAAAAAATAATAGCTAGAAATATTTAAAGATAATTGAAATTAAAACTTGGAAAGGTCATAGCTTCAACTAAAGCAAAACTGATAGTGATAAAACAAAATAAAGAGCAGCAATAAAATAATCAAACTAATGAGAGAAAAATATATTAAAAATAAATAAATGTATGTACAAAATCATCCATAGGATAAGTATATATGTACAAGATCAGCCTCTTTTGTATGGACAAGTATCAAAACTATGGCTTACATGTCTTCATTTGTATGTGTCTCCATCTCTTGAAGCCATATACCAAGATCTATAAAACAATAGTAAAACCAATATCCTCTTAAAACATATTACATGGGTGTAGATTTCACTCTCAATTTATGATGCATTCTCCCATACATTAATGGAATAAGGGCCAAACCTAAAAAATAAGACTAGCTAATGATAAGCCTCTAGGGCAGCCAAGTTTCTAGTTCAAGAGATTGGTTCCTAAATTTCTAAATATTTCCAAATGGCATATAACATTACTGCATTTAGTGGTTCACTCTGATGATGATTCCTTAAAACTAGAAAAGATGTTAATCATGAAAGAACAAAGATTCAAGAACTATTTTACCCAATCAGAAATGGAGATCATGTATTTTGAAGAAATGGAGATAATGTCTTCTCCCTTGTATAAAATCAAGGATGCATACTTTATGTACAATTGTGGAATATGAAAGATGGCCAATAGTTAACTTAGTGGGGAATAAAAGTTCAAAATAGGAGAATCATCCCAACATTTCACAACTCAAAAAGTTCCCTTGGGCTAAAGCTTAACTTCAAACAGCAGAAAAGATTGACATGAATTTCCCTAATTTCATCTTAAAAATGGCTAAAAGATTCCACATATTTCCTTGCACTAAGACTTGCTTCTAGATAACACCTAGTACTTTGATCCTTAAGCTACTAGTATTCATAATTCCAAAGAGAATCCCATACCATTACAAATTGCAAAATTAACACCGAAGAACGACCCAATGCATGATACATCGATCACAATGATACAACGTTACCCTTATTCTAGGACTTGCCCTCTAACTGGTTAAGATGTCCAAAATTTCTTTCACATAATTCCATCTTCTATAATATATTAAATATTTAAAAACAAAATCACCACTCTTACTGCATATCAACATAGATTCTTTCATGTTACAAAGAATTCTCACCTTTTATAAAATATTACAATCACCATCAGCCGATAACTTGACATATGTGGCCCCCTCTAACGCAACTAGAATAAAAGATTAAATACAAAGCACGTAAAGGAAAACATTACTTAATTATTGATTTTTGTCTGATATGTTTTAGCTATTGGTAGTTTTAGATGTAAACCTTGAGCGTTTAACTTTAGGTGTCTAGTCAATAAAGGGTTTGTGCTTGATTCTTTATTTTGGAGCAAGGAAAGAATCGTTGCTCATCCATTATCATCATTCCTTTATGGTATTTTTTTTAAATAGAATTTCACTTGGACACAAGAATTAGATTCAAACATGCATCCAAAAGTTTGACTTGACTAGGAAAAAAAAGGTTATACACAAATATATAGAAAAATATTTTTAACCAATATACATATAAAATATTGCATAAAAAAATATTAGAAGATATCATTTACCATGCATCATCTTCCACTATACTGTTTCTCATTCAAATTTCCCCATTTGCTCAAGAAAATGAGGTAAAATGCTGTTTGGCAAAGTTAATTTAATACCTACATTCTCAACCAATTGGGAAGAAGTGAGGGAAAATTTGGCCGAAACTAGCAGTAAGTAGGTGACATCAAGAAAGTTCATCCTTCTAAATGAGAAAGGCCCACTAAAAGAACACAACCCTTTGGAAAATCCTGATATAACGTTATAAATAAAATAATGGCTACCGTTTATTTGATCACATATTGTTTTGGATTCTCTGGAAATATAACAGTCAGTTTAGTTAACTATTATACGAAAAGTTAATGGTGGTAGAACAACAATGCGATCTAGTGTTATCACTATTTGTAGAATCCCTAAATTGACTTAGAGATTTTGACTTTCAAATAACACCATTTTAATTAAGTGATACCAAAATTACGATCAAAATAATGGAGGATCGACATCTAAAATCTCATTCTGAAAAGATATTTGGTACATATTATTTCTAAAGTTAATTGTTACTCAAAGCATGTGTATGTTACTGCACCACTTCTTTTATTTTAAGTGTTAAGGGTTGGGAAAAATAATAACAAAAGCTTGATGGTGTCATGCATGCCACATTTCAAACAAATGTTCACCATTAGCTATAATTAAAAAAAAACCCAAGAAAGAGCGATGATTTTCTTGGTAGAAATTGTTTCTTTCTTTCGTTCATACCCCCGCATACAGCGATGAAAGCAAACATAAGAAAACAAAAAAAATATTCTACATTCATAAATAGTTTCAAAATGATTCTATTTTTAAAAATTATTTTAAAAAATATTATTAAAAAGTCTCTCATGCAAAGGCTTTCTAAAGTAAAGTATGAAAATAAGAAAAATAAAGTACGGAAATAAGAGCTAGGATGCCCAGTAAATGAGTTTTGTGAAAATTTATAGCGATGATTTGGATAATGAATAACGAATTTCTTAACTGAACGTACTAACACAATAGAAAGGGACGATAATGAAAAATCAAATCAAAATTTAAAAATAGCAGTTGTAACTACCAGGGAGTTATTTGCAAAACCAATGTGCTTAGACACCAGTTTTGTAATTATGGGGTACGAATGAAAGATTTTGTAAAATTGTGTTAAAGTAAAAATTTATTTTTGAGGCCGTTTTCAAATGTACTAGGCCTTCTCTTCTCCCAAACCATCCCTTCTCTCCTCTGACAACGCCTCCTCTTCTCCCGAATTATCTATTTTCTCCCCACATCCTTCTCCTGGTTTGTTCTTTCCCAGCATTCCCTTTCCTCTTTTTCTTCTATCCCAACGTTCCCCCTTCTAGAAATTAATTTATCCAAACTAATTTAATAAGGCTAAGAATTCTACCTAATCCCAACGGCTTTTAATTCAAATGCAATTCTTACCACTAAAACATTTGTGTAGAGATAAGGTTAATAACTTGTACATTGATAGTGATTGAATTAACTTCCAACAAAGGAGATATTTTTAAATATGATCATTATCAATATAAAAGTTGTTAGCTTTATCTCTTCACAATTTATTATATTTAGTGGTAAGAATTGTATTTGAATCAAAAGTAGTTGGGATTAGGTTAGAATCCTTAACCTGATAAATTAGTTGGGATAAATTAACTTCTAAAAGGGGAAAAAAGGTTAGCTTCCCCAACTAATTTTTCCACCAGCCGCCTCTTTGCTACCATGAGATGCCACGCGGTCGTGGCTCAGCCGCAAACGCATTGGTTCCGTCAGCATCGTCCCTCACAAGATCGGAGAAAGGAAAGCACATGGCATCAAGCACGTGGCATTAAATTACGAGTCATCTGCAAAACCGATGTAAAAAATAAAAAAAAAATTATTAAAATTTTATTTAAAAATGTTGGAGGATAAAATTATCATTGCATTGATAGTCGTGCGAGGAGGCTAAAACCGACCCCATCCTTTCGCCCGCTATGATGTCCCCCAGCTTTCATAGCTCGTTTTCCTCGAGCTTTCCTAGCTCGGCTCCCCCGGGCTTCCTGTAGCTCGTTTTCCCCGAGCTTCCATAGCTCGTTTTCCCGAGCTTCCGTAGCTCGGCTCCCCCGAGCTTCCATAGCTCGGCTCCCCCGGGCTTCCTGTAGCTCGTTTTTCCCGAGCTTCCGTAGCTCGGCTCCCCCGAGCTTCCGTAGCTCGGCTCCCCCGAGCTTTCCATAGCTCGGCTCCCCCGAGCTTTCCATAGTTCGGCTCCCCGAGCTTCCTGTAGCTCGTTTCCCCCGAGCTTCCGTAGCTCGGCTCCCCCGAGCTTTCCATAGCTCGGCTCCCTCGGGCTTCCGTAGTTCGGCTCCCCCGAGCTTCCTGTAGCTCAGTTTCCCCGAACCTCCCATGGCCCGCTTTTTCCGAGCCACCTATAGCTCGGCTTCACTGAGCGATCCACGATCCAATACTCACCTCCGCGGAAGCTGGCGCGGGAGAGCCTAGGCCTATCGTAACAGCGTCCCAGGCAAGGAATCATGTTGAGGAGTGGTCTAGAATCTATCACGGCTACCTGGGACCCACGCACCTACCAGATCTCAAGCCATCAAGGAGCTCTCCTAGCCATCGATCCCCTAACGAACAAGATACGGATCCTACCGGCCCCACAACGGCCCGATTCGATTCACCTCCGTATCCCAACAACCTGCGAACCTTCCAGAAGGCACTCAGGAGCCAGGTGACAGCCTATAAATACGATACTCCCAGATTCTCTCAGGTATGCGCTCGCTCTCACTCTCTCACTCTCCCCAGCTGCTCGTCGGTGCTCCCCCCTAGAGCTCCCGATCGGCCGCCTCTGGAGAGACTCTCCGGAGAGATCCACCTTCCCATTTTCTGTTGATCGCCGATTCCTCCACTGACTTGAGCGTCGGAGGGTCTTCCGCGGAGGGCCATCCCCAACGCCTCTCGCATGAGGACTTCTGTGCAGGTCCGCCCCAGGAGATCGACTGCGCCCGAGTCAGAGGATGGATCCCGACAACAACAAAAAATATATTATTTTTAATATTATTTTTAAACATAATTTTCAAATAATATTCATAAAATTACTTTTAAAAGAGAACTTTTGAACATCATTTGTAAAAATGATATTCAAAATATTTCTCCAAAGGGATCGTGGAGGAAGTGATTCCCTCCCATGTCAAGCTACCAGCCGTCGAACCCTACCACGGCTCTTCTGACCCGGACGACCATCTCAGCAGCTTCTGGTCAATAATGATGTTCCACGGAGCATCCGACACGATCCTCTGCCGCGCTTTCCTCTCCACCCTTAGAGGAACTGCCCGAACCTGGTTCAATTCCTTGAAGCCAGGTTCCATTGATTCATTTGACGAGCTGAGCCGTCTTTTTATTGGCCAGTTCGTCAGCAGCCGCCGCCACCGACGGAGATCTGACTCCCTCTCCGAAGTCAAGCAGAGAGAGGGGGAGTCCTTGAGAAATTATCTTGGCCGTTTCAATAAGGCCATGTTCGAGGTGGACCACCTTAATCATGAGGTGGCTATGTCCGCCTTGGCGGGGGATGTCTCAAAGGAAAGCGACTTCTACCTGGCGATGGAAGTCAGCTACCCCCTAACCTCTCCGATATGATGGCCCTGGCGAACAAATACGCCAGGGTCGAGGAGTCATGGAGAGTTGCCTGCGCTGAGCTGGCGAAGAAGAAGGAGCCCAAAGGTCCCGATAGGCACCGACCCGCCCGTCGGCTGAGTCCGCCTCGCCGCCAAAGAGCTCCCCCACTACCGCCAAGGAATCGCTCCCGGAGCCCACCCAGGCGATTCGATCGCTACACTCCGCTAACCGTGCCCCGGGCACAGATCCTCATGGAGATAGAGCGCCAACTCCCCCGGCCAGCTCCTCTCCGAGGGAACCCGACCTGAAAAGACCCCATCAAGTACTGCCGCTACCACCGGGAGCACGGCCACGATACTGAAGAATGCTGGCAGCTGAAAAATGAAATCGAGAGGCTGATCCAGCGGGGGCGGCTGAATCAGTTCAGGAGGGCGCCCGAGCCAGGACAAGGAGGTGACCGCCAGCCCAAACCTCAACAACCTTCTCCTCCACCAAATCCGCCCGTGATCGGCCGCATCAACATGATTGAAGAGGTCGGTGGATCGGGCCCCAGGAACGATGATGAAGGATCAGCGCCAAAGAAAGCGCGAACGGGCGAGCTCTCTTTCTCCGACGATGATCTCCAAGGGATACAGTTCCCCATGATGATGCATTAGTTGTATCCCTCAATTTAAATAACTATGTTGTAAGCCGGATCCTTGTTGACAGTGGAAGTTCGGTGAATGTTCTGTACCTCGATGTGTTTGCCAAGATGAAACTACTCATGGAAAACCTTCGAGCCATGGATTCCACCCTAATGGGATTCATAGGCGACGTCATTATCCCGGAAGGGGTCGTCACCCTGACGGTCCGCGCAGGAGCCTGACCCCTTGTGGCCACCGTTCACACGGACTTCCTAGTGACCAAACTCAGGTCCCCATACAACGTAATATTCGGCAGGCCTAGCCTGATGTCCCTCAAGGCAGTTGTCTCCATCCCATACTTATCCATGAAATTCCCCATCGGGCAGGGAGTTGCAGTTGTTCGAGGAAGTCAAGTCATGGCTCGGCAATGCTTCGTTACCAGCCTTCAATCCAGAGTGCCGGAGGTTGACGGGCTGGACGCTCGGGAGGACTTCACCGAACAGCGAGGAGAACCAGCAGAGGAGCTGGAGGAGGTGCCGTTGGATGAAGCTCATCCCGACCGAACCATAAAAATTGGGTCGCTGCTGAAGGGCGAACCTTGGTGCAGATTGATCAAATTTCTCCGAAGCAACGCTGACGTCTTCGCCTGGCCGCTTCTGACATGCCGGGGATCAGCCCCGAGGTTCTCGTCCATCGTCTCAACATGGACGAGATGCACAGGCCCGTCAAGCAGAAGAAGAGGAGCTTTTCCCCGGAACGACAGAAGGCCATTGAAGAAGAAGTAGATAAACTCATCAAGGCGAACTTCGTCCGGGAGGTAAATTATCCAAGATGGCTATCAAACATCGTCATGGTGAAGAAGTCGAACGGCAAGTGGAGGATTTATATCGACTTCACCGACCTCAACAAAGCCTGCCCGAAGGACAGCTTCCCTCTTCCTCGGATCGACCAGCTCGTGGACGCCACCTCAGGTCATCAAATGTTGTCATTCATGGACACTTATTCAGGCTACAATCAGATCCGGATGGCCCCCGAGGATGAAGAAAAGACCACCTTCATAACCGACCGAGGTACTTACTGTTACCGCGTCATGCCCTTTGGTCTTAAAAATGCAGGTGCCACCTACCAAAGGCTGGTTAACAAAGTATTCAAGGAGCAAATCAGCCGGAATATAGAGGTGTATGTGGACGACATGCTGGTCAAGAGCAAAGAAGCATCACAGCATGTCGAGGACCTCTCAGAGAGCTTTGCAACGCTCCGCAAGTATGGGATGAGGCTCAATCCAACCAAATGCGCCTTCGGCATTAACTCCGGGAAGTTTCTCGGCTTCATGGTCTCCCAGCGAGGTATCGAAGCTAACCCCCAGAAGATTCAAGCTCTCTAACAAATGGCACCCCCAGCATCTATTAAAGAGGTCCAACGCCTAACTGGGAGGATAGCGGCTCTCAACCGCTTCGTGGCGCGTTCAGCCGAGAGATGCCTCCCCTTCTTCAAAACCCTCCGGTCGGCTAAGAACTTCCGATGGACCCCTGAATGCCAAAAATCATTTCAAGATCTCAAGAAATACCTCGGCTCGCCCCCACTCCTCAGCAGTCCAAGCCCAGGCGAGACCCTATTCTTGTACCTGGCTATTTCAGAAGGTGCTGTCTGTTCGGTGCTGGTCAGAGAGGAAAGCAAGGTCCAAAAGCCGATTTACTATGTCAGCAGGCTACTCCGCGATGCGGAGACAAGATATAGCAGAATTGAAAAGATGGTGTTGGCCTTAATCATCTCAGTTCGGAAGCTGCGACCGTACTTCCAGGCACATTCTATGACGGTCCTGACTGACCAACCCATCAAGGCGGTGGTCCATCGCCCCGAGACATCAGGAAGAATGACCAAGTGGGCCATCGAGTTGAGCGAGCATGACATCCACTTTTAGCCTCGCCTGGCCATCAAAGCTCAGGTGCTAGCCAATTTCCTCCTCGAGTGTACCATCCCAGAGGATGGTTCCACCCCAGACTCTCCCGAAGAACCAAAATCTGGAGCCCGGTGGCTCCTCCATGTCGATGGGTCATCTAACGCTCATCGCTCTGGTGCGGGCCTGGTTCTCACCAGTCCGAAGGGGCAACCTTTGAATATGGCATCCGGTTCTCTTTCCCGGCCTCCAACAACGAAGCTGAGTATGAAGCCCTGCTAGTCGGTCTCCGAATCGCCCACATCCTGAAGGTGGAGAAGCTTAATGCCTTCATCGACTCTTAGCTAGTGGCTGGCCATGTGCGAGGAGAATTTGAGGCTCGGGAGCCGAACATGGTTCGATATCTTCAAGAGGTGCGGAGCCTACTTCCCCATTTTTCTGAGTTTGAGATTACTCAGATTCCCAGATCCGAGAATGCCCGTGCCGACCTACTATCCCGATTGGCGACCGCGGAGTCAATGGACGCTGAACAAAAGTTCCACCTAGAGACCCTGGAGAAACCCAGCATCGCGGAAGCTGACCGAATAATGCAAGTTGAAGCCAAACCATCATGGTTCGATCCCATTCTGAAGTACCTCAAAGAAGGGTCGCTTCCACCCGACCGGAGAGAAGCTAGAAAGCTAAAGCTGCAGGCCACCCACTATGTGCTGATCGATGATCAACTCTACAAATGGTCCTTCTCCATGCCACTGCTCAGATGCCTCCGCCCGTCCGAAGCAGATTATGCTCTCCGTGAAGTGCATGAAGGGATTTGCGACAACCATCTGGGAAGCCGGTCCCTATGTGATGCGTGTCGTAATGCAACGATTAAAACACCTTAATTTCACTATTAGGATAGCGAGAGTAAGGGATCGATTCCACAGGGACTTTAGCGATTATCTTGAAATAATTTTATAAATTTAACTAAATAGATAACTAAGTAGATAATTAATAGTGCAAAATAATAAGATATGGTTTATCTTATTAGAGCACGGCTCGTACCCATAGATCACGGCCCGTCCCTTTTAAGAATAAATCAGTCTAAATTATTTTCACTTAAATAGAATTTAATAACAATTAAATATGCATAAAACTTTATTTCAATAACATTCAAGAGTGCATATTAAAATCTAAAATAAAAGAGTTTTAATTTCTAATAGCAATAAAAAAGCAACAAATTCTTCCTACACCAAACCAAATATGGGATGAACGGTTCGGAGACAGGCTGAACCGGGTGCTGCCTTTCTTCCTTCACAGACGCCAAGCCACGGATGCGGTTCTTAGACAGGCTGAACTGGGTGCCTGGAACAGAGGACTCCACACGAAACCCACGAACGGAGCCTTCTTCGATCAATGGAACAAAGCCTCGGATGGGCACCGCACACGGCCTCCTTCTCCACACAGCTGCTTTCTCCTTGGAACAAAGCAACTCCACGAACGCAGGATGACTACTTCTTGGACTCCCCAATGGCTGCTCTCCCTCCTTTGTGCTATTTGTAGAGGCCCCGGATGTGGCCTTGACGCGGCGAGGAATCTATTTCAAAACAGAGAGACGCAGCGGAAGCAACGAAAATAACAAAGGAAATCTGGATAAATAATCAATAAAATTCAAATTCCATCTAAAGGAATTTAATTATCTCAATTTGATAACTTCTAATCTAATCTATTCCTTAATTGATGAAGAAAACGGTTAGAATAGAATCGGAGAAGAATCGTGCGGAAACAGGGGAACTGGCTGAGATAACGATGAAGTCGGCACTTGGTTTGCCGACTTCACTTTAAAATACGTGCTAAAACAGATAAATCAATGAAAAATCAATTTCGGGCTCATCTTAAATCTGATTTGGGTGCCGTTTACATCATTAAATTCCTAAAATCGCGCTCTTCTAATTGATAAGGTTTTACCTAAAATATTATATAAATTATTAAAATATTAAATAATAATAGGTACGTTAAATTATTAATTAATAGGTTTAATGATAATTATTTATGCGTTTATCACTCCCCCCAACTTGAATCTTACTCATCCTCGAGCAAATAAGAAATTTAGAAATATGTACCAAGCTAATCCAAGAATTGATAGTTATCTTACAATTCTTTTTTCTTTTTTTTAAGATCATAAGGGAGGTACTTCATTGGATTATTAAGTTTACCCTTTTAGTGATAAAGTATAGCCCATAAGAATTTATAGAAGTCTTCCTTCACCAACTTTCCACTTTTTTGATTAAGTCTTCTAACTTAATTTGGGTTGGGTGTAATGTCTTTTGTAATTTGGTTCTTTATTTATTTATTTATTTATATGTAAAGTCAGTGCAATGTCCTAACCCCTTGCTTTCTAATTAACCCTTGTAGCGAGCTTTAGGCCAATGGCTCCCAAACCAATTGGTTTTAGGGTATTAGGTGTAAAACACCCCTCGGACTTACTTACTCGAGTTAAAAAGGCTTTAGGTAGGACTGACTCTATTTAGTTTCTTTTATATTTTCACCTTTTTACGCAAACAACATCACTTTCTTAGGTGACAGGGCCCGTGTTGGCCCAGATGACAACCCAAGAGGGGGGGGGGTGAATTGGGTTCTTTAAAAATTAAGCCTTTTAAAAAGTTTGCTTAAGATGAATGAAGGCAAATGCAAGTAAATATAAATTGCAGTGAATAAAACAGAGATAGAGATAGAGACAATAGAACACGGCAAACACAAAAGATTTTATAGTGGTTCGGTGCAATCCAACACCTACGTCCACTCCCAAGATTCACTTGGGTCCACACTATAATCTCCCTAGATTACAGCCGAGTTGTTTTACAAGCTCACAACTCAAACTTGTTGTTTTCCCGGGATCACAACGAACCCAGCTGGTTTTCAAGGGCTCACCAGCACAAAAACCCTAACACAAGCTTAACCAAGCTTGAACGAGGTAAGACTACCTCCACTAGTTCAATCCCCCAGATTGAACTAGACACAAAGAATAGAAATATTGTTTTTAGTTACAAAGCTCCTTAATGAGCAGATAAATAAATGTAAGAATAGAGTTTAGATAAGCCTGATTTGCAGTTGGTTGGCTTTGAGCTTTTCTCCTTTTTCTTCAACTCCTTTGAAGTGTAGAATCAGGCCTCAGCTTGGATTCTTCACGTTGAGTTGATTTGGGCTTTCCTCTTTTCTTGAGTGTTGGAAATCCTTGAGATGCTCTTGAATAGCACTTGGATTTTCTTCTGAAGCTTCCTTGGATGTTGAGCTTGAACACAGAAGGAACTTCTTTGATTTCACACTCTTTTTTCTATTTTGAATCACGGATTTTTCAATGAAGCTCTGTTTTTTCTTTTTCTCTTCTTTTCTTTTTAAATATCTCTCTATCTCTTTTGATTTGAAAAGGCTTCTCTATTTATAGATTCTGCAAAAATATAGCCGTTAGACAAAGAAAAATAGCCGTTAATCAAAAATCTTACCGTTGGAGCTGATGTGGCATCGGAAAAATCTCGCCCAGATTTGCGGAGTCGACTCATGCTTTTTCCGAGTCGGCTCGAGTCGTGATACTAAAAATAGAAAAGAAAGTTAGGGGTCGACTCACCAAAAGTAAAGTGTCGACTCCTGAAGTCGGGGGTCGACTCATGAAAAGTTGGGGTCGACTCGCGAAGTGCTCAGAAAAACACACTTCTGGTGTCTGAGCGGAGTCGACTCGCACAGTCATGAGTCGGCTCGACAGAATCAGGGTCGACTCGAAAATTAGGGTCGACTCGAGACAGATAGACATTTCTGTACTCTGGGAGTCGACTCTGAAACTCAAGAGTCGGCTCCGGAACGTATCAAAAATCAGAAATTTTCTGATTGACTTTAAAATCGTTCCAGATTCATTTTAAATCATTGTTTTGACTTGAATTCAATAAAATTGACATTAAGAATTAATTCAATATTCCAAAAACTCATTGAAATAAATTTCTTTTTTGCTTAAAGAGCTTAAAGTTACTTTCAAAATGATTAAAGTCAAACTTTAACATTCTCATTGATTGTTCAAAATAAATTCATTGCACATGTAAATAAACTCATTACATCTTTTAATGTACTCATGGCTTTTGGTAATCATCAAAATCAAAAGATTGGGGCAATAATTTTTCAATAATTTCTCAACAATCTCCCCCTTTTTGATGATGACAAAAACATTGAGTATATGCATGATTGATTAGTGAATTTATTTTGTTTTCATTAAGGCTCCCCCTCAATGAGGTAGCTCCCCCTATGAAACTTAAATAAATAAATTTTTATCTCATTGATTAATTTATTTCTCATATGATTTCAATCATAAACTATAAAACTCTCCCCCTTTTTTGTAATCAACAAAAAGGTTAGAGAAACATAAATTCATTCATTTAAGAAATACATTGAGTAATCAAAATTGACATTTCATTTTATCAAATAATACATCAAATAATACATTGATACCAAAATGTAAAACATAAAAAACTTCAATACATGCAAGGATTGAAATTTAATACATTAAAATGAGTTCTAACAATCCTAGTAAATGATCTATTATATTTTTCATCCATCTGATTGAATCTTTACATAGTCTTTGAGTTCATCAACAAAGGTGCAAGCAGTCAAAATTTTGTCTTGAAGCTCCGCATTGCATTGAGTATCTCCATCTCCGCAGATATCTTAAGTTCTTCAAATATATTCTTGAGATCTCACTTAAGAGAAGAATGCTGAGAGTAGACTCAATTTTAGAATCCGATCATCCAAAGAATATAGAGTTTCCTTTAATTCATAACTTTTCTCAAATTCTTTTTAATTTTTCTGACTGATCATCAAAAGACTTTGAGTTGCTAACTGTGATCTGAACCAGCTGAAGAGATGAAGCTTGATCAAATAATGAGCGGGGGTAGGAGCAGGAGCAGAAATCAGGGCTCGGAGGTGCAGGTGAAGATGTCTAACTGAGGTCTGGTGCCTCAACATCCTAGCTCTCTCTTCTTAACCTTTTCTCTCCCATTTCCCATTTCTCTTAACAAAACCCATTCGATGAATAGTGGCCAAGAGTAAAAGTCAGTATGTCTAGTTCCTTCATTGGCTCACTATCAGAAATACAATCCCTTGGCTCTGAAATCTTAGTAAAATCATGCCATAGGGCAAACTTGATTTTCTTTTCCTCCACAATCTGCAATGTACCAAATATCATCCTGGGAAGGTTGATTGGCTTCCCAGAAACAACAGCATCCATAACAAAATATCTCTCTCAGATACATAGTCAAATCTGCCTGTCTTGGGAAAAAATCCTACTGCAGATGTTGTGAAGCAATCTAAGTTCCAAAGGCAATTGATTGGCAAAAACTTCTTCAAATCCTCAAAATTTCTGTTCAATAATCTAGTGAGGGCTGGGCTCTATCTTCAAAAGTGGATGGTCCAGACAGGGTAATCCAATAGTCTAGAAGTAGACAGTCAAGACCAATGCCTCTCACTTGCTCACTAAGCCATCATCTCCTCTAGTCAAATTCTTGTAAAACTCCTTAACTAGAGCAGGGTAGGTGGGACAGTCCAATGAACATATCTTTTCAAATCCCATCTCAATTAACTGTCTCCCTACTAGAAATCCCTCATTCAAAAATTCAAAATCAACTTTCTCCCTGGTAATGATTCTACTGCAAGATCTACCTTGGAGAAGCGGAGGAAGAGAGAAGAATCCGAGCGAGGCTCACGAACCGGACGGGTCGAACGGTCTCTTCCTCTTCAACCGGCCGCACACCACGGGTTTTGGGTGCCATTGATCTTGGAAGGGTTAATCAGGATTTGGAAGTTTGGAAGGTTTGGAATTTTGGAGAGAGTATTTTGAAGATTGAAAATGAAATGAACGGCGAGTCGACTCTGCCCTAAATAAATCGACTGGGACCACGTCGAGTCGGCTCGCGCAAAGCGGGTCGGCTCCGGACAGTCACAGAGCACCATCCCGAATCGAGTCGACTCGCGCAGAAGGGGTCGACTCCTGAGTTTCAGCAGAAACTCGAGTCGACTCCGATACTCTCGAGTCGGCTCCGAGACCATTTCAGAGAAAAAATGAAATTTCTGAAATGTGTCCGGAATTTGATCAAAATTGATAAAAATCATTGAATTGAGATCAATTGATATGAATTCTAGATAAGATTTCCTTAAAGATCAAGGATTTGAAAGAATCTTAGATAAAATTTCCTTAAGGGTTTCAAATTATTCAAAAGGATCACAAATCCTAACTCTCCTCTAAGATAACAAAATCTTTCTTCACTTAAAGGTTTTGTAAATATGTCAGCTAATTGTTCTTCAGTGTTTACATAATCAAGACAAATTTCATCATTAGCTACATGTTCTCTTATAAAATGATATCTAATTTCTATGTGTTTTTCTTGAGTGTTGAATTGGATTTTTAGTTAATTGATTGCGCTAGTGTTATCACATCTTATGGGTGTTTATCAAGTGTGATACCATAGTCTTCAAGTTGTCGCTTAATCCATAGGATTTGCGCACAGCAACTTCCAGCTGCTACATATTCAGCTTCAGTAGTTGATAATGCAACTGAATTTTGCTTTTTGCTAAACCATGTGATTAAGTTACTTCCTAAGAATTGGCATGCACCACTTGTGCTTTTTCTATCTAACTTACATCCAGCATAATCAGAATCGAATATGCAATTAGTTTAATGTGAGTCTCTAGAATACCATAAACCTACATTTTTTGTTCCACTTAATATCTTAGTATTCTTTTAACAGCTATTAAATGTGATTCTTTAGGTTCAGATTGAAATCTAGCACATAAACATACTGAAAACATAATATCTGGTCTACTTGCTGTTAAATAAAGAAGGGATCCGATATACCTCGATAATACTTTTGATCAACCTTTTACCTTCTTCATCTTTGTCCAGCTTGCATGAAGGACTCATTGGAGTTCCGAGGGGTTTCATTGATTCCATACCAAACTTTTTGAGTAGTTCTCTTGTGTATTTGTTTGGTTGATAAAGATTCCCTCTTTGCTTTGTTTGATTTGGAGTCCAAGGAAGAAGTTGAGTTCTCCCATCATGCTCATCTCGAATTCTCCCTGCATCAACTTTGCAAATTCTTGACAAGAGAATCGTTAGTAGCACCAAAAATAATGTCATCAACGTATATTTGTACTACAAGTAAATCTTTACTTTTTCTTTTCAAAAAAAAGTTTTATCAACATTTCCTCTTGTAAAATCATTTTCAATTAAGAATTTACTTAACCTATCATACCAAGCTCTAGGTGCTTGTTTCAAACCATATAAAGCTTTGTGCAATTTAAAAACGTGATTTGAAAATTCGTGATCTTCAAAACCTGGTGGTTGTTCTACATAAACTTCTTCATTTATAAATCCATTTAAAAATGCGCTTTTACATCCATTTGAAATAAGTTAAAATTCATATGACATGCAAATGCAAGTAATAGCCTAATGGCTTCTAATCTAGCTACAGGTGCAAAGGTTTCATCAAAATCAATACCTTCTCTTGATTATATCCTTTTGCAACCAATCTAGCTTTGTTTCTAATTACTATGCCATTTTCATCTAGTTTATTTCTAAAAATCCATTTTGATCCTATTACTGAATGATTTTTAGGTCTTTCAACTAAAGTCCAACATTATTTCTAGTAAATTGATTTAATTCTTCTTGCATTGCTAACATCCAATTATTATCTTTTTCAGCTTCTTCAATAGTTTTAGGTTCAATTTGTGATACAAATGCAAGATGATTACTAATATTTCTCATATATGATCTAGTTCTTATTCCTTGAGATGGATCACCTATAATCAATTCCTTGGGATGACTATGAGCATATCTCCAGTCTCTTGGAAGATCTATATCATTATGATTATATTGACATCATCGTCCTTATGTGAATCATCATCTTTAGCTTCTTGTTCATGATCAGAAGATACTTCAATATTAAGTTTTTCAAGATCTTTTTCAATTATGTTTGTATCTTCCTCATCATCAATCTTTTCAGAACAGTTGCTAAAGATTCATCAAAAACTACATGAATGGATTCTTCAACTACTAAGGTTTTCTTGTTAAAGATTCTATATGCTTACTAGTTGTTGAATAACCTAAGAAATTCCTTCATCAGATTTAGCATCAAATTTTCCTAAGTTGTTTTTACCATTATTATGAATGAAACATTTACATCCAAATGCATGAAAGTATTTTATATTTGGTTTTCTTTCATTCCATAATTCATAAGGTGTTTTCTTTAATATTGGTCTTATTAAGCTCTATTTAAGATGTAACATGCTGTGTTATAGCTTCCGCCCAAAAGTACTTTGGTAGTTTACTTTCGCATAGCATGGTACGGGCCATGTCTTCTAGAGTCCTATTTTTCTTTCAACTACACCATTTTGTTGTGGAGTCCTAGGGCTGAAAAATTATGATTAATTCCATTTTCAGCAAAAACTTTCAAATAAGTGATTTTCAAATTCAGTTCCATGATCACTTCTTAGAGATACTATGGTAGTGTTTTTCTCATTTGTGACTTTCTTGAAGAATTTCAGGAATATCGAGAAAGTCTCATCTTTGTGAGCTAAAAACATTACCCAAGTATATCTAGAATAATCATCTACAATCACTAGACCATATTTCTTTCCTCCTAGACTTGTGGTTCTAGTTGGTCCAAAAAGGTCCATGTGAAGTAGCTCTAAGCCCTAGAAGTTGAAACAACATTTTTAGATTTGAAAGAACTTCTAGTTTGTTTTCCAAATTGACATGCATCACATATTTTATTATTTTCAAAATCTAGTTTAGGTAACCTTTAACTAAATCCATTTTAATTAGTTTTGAAATAAGGTGTGTGCTTGCATGACCTAATCTACGATGCCACAACCAACTAATTTCATTTATGTTAGCATTGTCAGCAATTAAGCAATGATCACTAAGATAATTTTCTAAGTCAACAAGTAACATTGCCATGTCTATAACCAGTAAAAACAATGCTATCATCAATAGAATTAGTTACAGTGCATAAAGAAGATTTAAATGAAACATTAAAGTTTTTATCACATAATTGACTTATACTAATTAATTATGCTTCAAACCATCAACATAAAGTACATTATCAATAAATGTAGATGGAGTTATGCGAACTTTACCAAGGCCCATAATTTGACCTTTACCGTTATCGCCAAAACGTAACAACTCCACCTTTCTTTTCTTCTAGGGTGATGAATTCTTCTTTGTCACCCGTTATGTCTTGAGTAGTTCTATCAAGTACTTCATTTTCTTTTCTTTGATCTTTTTCTTCATCAAGAATTTACCTCATCGTTGTCGTCGCCATAAACATACGTTTGCGACTTCCTTTTGTTCTTCTTCTTCGGAAGAAGATTTCTCGCTATCACTCCAAGTCGCCACATAAGCCTTCTTTTTCTTTTTGTAGGCTTTCTTCAATTTAGGACATTCATTCCTAAAGTGCCCCGGTTTATTACACTCATAGCAAGTCAAGGGGTCTTTCTCTTTTTCTTTGTCCTTGTCCTTGTTCTTATCCTTTTCTCCTTCCCACTTGCTCCAAATTTTTCTTGTGGAAGGGTTTCTTTCTCCTCATAAATCTTTTAAATTTTTTGCTAAGAGAGCAGTCTCTTCATCATCATCATCATCATCATCACTGCTGCTCTTCTTCTTTTGCAGCTTTGAGGGCAATCACTTTCTTCTTCTTTGTGTCCTCCTCAACATGCTGCTTCATGTCAGCTCATGGGTCATAAGGGATCCTAGAAGCTCCTCTAAGGGTAAAGTGTTGAGGTCCTTTGCTTCTTGGATTGCTGTCA